>OMKK01037768.1:0-18192 GCA_900302305.1 Polymixia japonica | reverse complement strand
GTGTCTGTGTATTTGTTTGTTTGTGTGAGTGCGCACGTGTGGATGTGTTTGTCCGCGTGTGTGTGTGCGTGCGTACGTGTGTGTGTGTGTGTGTGTGTGCGTGTGTGTGTGCATGCGTGTGTGTGTGTGTGTGTGAACATGCGTGCGTGTGTGCATGCGTACGTGTGTGTGTGTGTGTGTGTGTGTGCATGCGTGCGTGCGTGTGTGCATGCATGTGTGTGTGTGTGTGTGTGCATGCGTGCGTGTGTGTGTGGCATGCATGTGTGTATGTGTGTGTGTGTGTGCGTGCGTGTGCATGTGTGCGTACAGTATGTCTAAAGAATGAAGGCATGCGATGTTTCCGCTGTTTTTTTTTCCCGGGACAGAAGCTTTGATGTCAGTGACAAGGCCTCGGGGTTCTGTCAGAGGAGGAGGTGGCAGGAGAAACAAAAAGGCAGGGAGGCTTTGAGACATTACATAAGCACTTAGCTACATGAATATTCCTCAAATACCTGGCATTAGAGGAACCTAATCTGCTTACAGAGACATTACTGGATGCACCCTGCTTCTGTGACAGGTGTCTCTGCATTAGGCTGTACTATAAAGATTATCAAGGCACTGATGTCGCACTGATCTTGAAAAGGAAAGCGAGAGAGAGAGAGAGAGAGAGAGACAGAGCGAGCGACAGAGAGAGACAGGAGCCGAGGTGGCAGAGTAGGATGATTTAATCCAAACCGGAGAGATTCAGAGAGATACCAGGAAAGGTAGACAATAAAGGCCACATACTTCCAACACACCGCATGTCACGCTCTGACCGACTCTATAAAAGTGATATATGGCCTCTGCTCCGCGTCTAACAATTGACTAGCATGTGATTCTAGATGGAAATTCCCCATCCAGCACAGAGACACAGAGACAGTACCTACGGACCGCAGGCTCGGTCATGAGGTCAAAGCATGAGTTAGGAATTAGACGAGGCCGGTATAATAATACTACCAGAGAGCATGTTTTATACTTTATACTCATATATACTTATGTAATATACTTGTGTGCTATACAAAACGGGAGGAGAAAAAACAGGAGAAAATAAGGAACATCAGGAACTAGCTACTTGATTACTACAAGAGTCGTGTCAGTAAATAAAGTACATTATATAATAATAATATATAAGTCTTCATCTGTGCTCACACTCATCAGTCCAAAAGGCCGTTATGACCAATTTACCAGGATCGTCAATTGCTTCTGTTTTAAGGTGCATAAAAAGGATTGTGCTGTAATGTGTCCATTATGAATTAACCCTCCAGATGTTAACACACTCTAAATAGCTCCATTTCCCTCGCGCTCTTCCTCTGGCATATATGAAACTGATGCAAAATGATTTTGTATTATTTTTTATTAAAAACGTAATTCTTCTCTTTTCTCATTAAATAATAAGTTGAAACAGAATGAGCCTGTGATCAGTTCTTACTGGATTGCTGAGAGCGCAGTATATTGGGTGGTAATGGACCTTGTCAATACTGTACATTTAGTTATGTATCCCCAACAACACACATGTGGTAAACGTTTTAATGTTTAATGTAAAGTCAGTTTGGCTCATGTATATCTGAGGAGAATCCCATTGTCTTTTGATTTTAGTCTCTCGTTCAAAAGTACCACCAAGTTGTAGGTCTCAAATGGCAATTTCAAGTAATGTGCCATTTGTTGACAATACATCTCTAGACAAAACATCCAACCTCAGCCTGGTCCAAACTCAATAACAATGTCTTCAACTATTTGCCATCGAGGGCCAAGAGTACGCAGGGTTCCATCCAGACAAACAGTACAGCGACTGGTTTCACCGTCTGACATACCGTCAACCAGGAAGGGCATAACTAGTAATCAGCTGGTTGGCATGAAAACCTGCATATTGTTGGCATTCAGTAGCACATTGTACAAACGTACTGTAATCTTCCACAGTAGCTGTATTTCCATTGAGAGCGAGGAGCCCTTTAGCGTGTAATAGTTTGTTGTGGTGGTGCTATCTGTCCTGTTTTAGCTCTGTGCGCTGCAGGGTCCTGCCTGTCTGGGCTCTTGGGGCAGTGTGCCATCCCCTGGGGTGAGGTAGGGATCAGGGCCCCTCAGTGTTTCCCACAACAAGGCAGGCCCACCCAGCAAACAGGGCGGCATTGATCAGCTCTATCTGAACGGGCGCACATCTGGGCGAACACTCAACAAGCGGCCCACTGTGCACCAGATCCCCCTTTCGTTTTATGAAATCAAACGCACATTCATAACTGCCTGTGGTTCTCCTCTGTCCCCATTTCTCCTTTCACATCCAAATCGCCTCCTCGGGGGGCGAAGAGACGATCAAATCATTATCTGTTCGCTGTTGAAAAACACGTTTGTTTGTCTCCTTCAGACTTTTTTTTCGCCTCACGGAGAGTAAGAGTAAATGACAACGAGAAGGCTGTTTAAGCAACAGGAGATCCTTGTGGACAATCTAGTTTCCTGTGATGAGGCTTGACTCTTGGGCTGTGGCAGTAATGTTTTGGTTCACATAATAATACAATGGAGGTGTCCTCAGACTGAATGATCACGTTGAGTCTGTCCAACAATCACATCAGGTGCAAACCAGTCAGGGATGATGAATAGATCGACGTGGTCTCCTACAAGACTCTACTAATCAAATTATTACTAATTATTAATACAAATACTGTTTGTACTGTTTTATTACATTGTTTAGTAGAAATATTGTGTGCACATCACTATTCTTACAGCATCAAGCTTCCCACCGACATCAGAAACGGCTCCTTTCCAACTTGTTTTTTTTTTCCATAATGTTAAAAGTTCCATCAAAGTTTTGCCTCATTGGCCAAGTCCAGAGGTCAAGCAGGTCACAGACTATGGGGCAAGAACTGAGACTAACATGGAGGCTCATTTAATGCTCCATAGGAGAGGGACCGCTGCATGCTGTGTAGACAAGACAAGATCCAGCAGCAACTAATGGCTTTGGACTTAAGCCTTGCCTAGGGTCGCCTGGCGGAGGCAAATGTTCATCTACGTCAACGGCCTCCGAGTCCCGAATAGTGAGGGCCCATTAGGGGCAGTTGTTTCGTTTTTTTTAAACAAACTCAAAGTTTCTGTTTAGTTTTAAGTTTGTTCCATGTTATATTTAGACCCTTCTATGTTTAATATTGTTTGGCTAAGGAGATTAACTGAAGAAATTACTTTTGGCATGATAAAAATCAGTGCTATTCTTGGAATATAAACGCTTATCTGGTGTAGAGATTTTCATTCATGCTCATTCATAAAAACAGAATTTACAGAGCTTACTTCACTCCGACCAGAAATAGAGCTTCTCTTTAGTCGGTATTTCATTTATGTCCTTTGCGAAACCAATAAAAGCAACTCATTGCTTGATTTATGGGTTACTTTTTAGTGGACGTACAACCTTAAACAGTGAGCTTCTTTAAGCCTGCCGGCCTGAGCACGTCCTTACAGCGTCCGCATTGATATACGTTGTCACTTGTCCCTGGTGTTGCTCTGCGCAGCTGTGACCAGCGGCCGCTAAACAGTGGCTGTCTCTCTCCCTTCCCACAATGCCATGTTTGTGATGGCCAGGCACCTCCCTACGCCGACGGTTCCCCGTTGACCGCGGAGGGCAGGGTAAGGGTGCTCGAAGATGGACGGGAGGTTAGGGGGGGGGGGGTTAAATGACAAGGCTTGTCCTCAGTCAGGTAGGGCTTGGCGCGCGCCCCGCCCGGCCCCCGGGAGGCAGGCAGCGGCGATAGGCACCTGCCCGGCGCAGATGGCTCCAGACGTGCTCAGGCATGCCTGCCTTCTCTGCAATGCCATCTGTCCTGGTATGAGTGGACAGACTGGCAGGTGTCTCTGTGTTGGCAAAACGCGTGTGAAGATAGATCGGCGTGGTGACATTTTGTTCGTATATCTCTTTGTCATGCGCCACAAATTTATTCAAAGCGACAAAGCTGTGATCGAGATGAAGATCTTATCTGAGATCTATCTGGTATCATCAGACAACACAGCTTTTCAGCTATTCACTGAAGTGAAATTGGATTCAGAGTGTAAACCTGCTAAAAATGCAGGAATCTTCAAGAAGAAATCTTCCACCTACGTATTATGTGCAAATTCCCAAGCCAAGCTAACCAATTTTGTATCAAAACTGTAATTGAAGGGTTAAATATTGATTTTTTCCAGAGTTCAATATTCTCACATATCTAGCTGGAAGCTCCGTCTTCAACTCTTTCTGAACACCGACTGCAGTTGTTGACTTGATCATTTCATTCTCACTTTCCTCATAAGGGCATTTACATTACATGGCTAGAGAGGAGAGGAGGTCTGAGGGCATCCTTTGGACACACACACACACACACAAACACACACACGCACGCACACACGCACACCCCCACACACACACTCCTACACTCCCGTGCTTGCATGCTTGCACAGCTACATACTAATGTACAGATACTGACACACAGGCAGATCAACACAAACACAAACACACACAGTGTTGTGAGGCACAGCTGGAGGCTCCGAGCAGAGAGTGGGCTCATGGGGGCCCTGTGAAGCCGGCCCTCCACTCCCTCATGTTTCCTCATGTGTGAGACTATCAGACCACACATGTGCATGTTCACTGAGACATTCATTGCCAGTGGCATTATTCTGCCTGTTTAGCTATATCATTCAGGTTCAGTTCAAATTGCTCAAGAATTTTCGGTTTAAACGTTTGCAGAGAATCTGTATACTTGGAATGTCAACTGGTTTTGAATGATATAGTATGATTCTGTGTGGAATTGTTCACTGAGGTCCTGCAGGGTTTGGGAGATATAAAAGATACTCCTGGTTCGACCAATTATGCTGTAATACCGCTGAGTAAACGTTGAGAAAAGGGAATACGGTTGAAATACCGTTGAGTAAACCGCAGAGGGAGCGTCGGTCCAATGTGCAGGTATCTTTCTGCTTCTCTGTCCTGCCCTTTATGTGCTCACTGCTTCCTTAAAGCATTATGGACATTTCATACCACAGAGTCAAGCTGAGATGCTTAATTGTGGTGTATTTGAATGCAATTGATTTATAGCAGTAAAAATGTGATTTTCAAAGATCTGTATTTGTTGTTGGAGAGAACAGAGAGACAATATGCAACAGAGAGAGAGAGAGACAAAGAGAGAGAGAGACAGAGAGACAAAGAGAGACAGAGAGAGAGAGAGAGAGAAAGAGAGAGAGCCAAAGCATTCACACAAACCAGAAAGGACAGAGAGAAAACACACGCACTAACACACACAAACAGTGGGAGGGTCTATTGTGAAAACGTGCTAATGAGCAAACATCAGCTGCCACAGGTAATTGAGCCTGGAGAACAAGGTGGCCCTCTGGGAGGAGGTCACATGAGACCAGGAGCCCTGGCAGGAGGGGCAGAGGCTGGCAGCATCACCCTCAGGAGCCCCAGCCCCCTCGCTGGCCCCGGGCCCAGGTGCAGGCGTGTGCCAGGTGCTGCCTGTCTACCGGGATGACTACAGCTCACTGATGCAAACAGAGAGAGGTGGAGAGAGCGAGGGAGAGAGAGAGAAAGAGGAGAGGGGGTAGGGGTGGTGGGAGGGGGGTAAACCGTGACCTGCATCAGCAGACGCCCGCCGGGAGTCTACCTGCTCCGGCAGCCAGTCAGAGTCAGGTGAAAGCGTAATAGGAGGATTGGTGACATAATCCCTCTGTGCTGCAGGGAGAAGGAGCGGCGCGGAGCTGAAGCCTCGCTGTACGACATGAGCTCTGACTCTCCGAACGAGAGACGTACACAGCGCTGCACTGAGACTAAGGATGCCCTGTGGTTCGCAGCGGGGCTTAACCGACATGAACAACACAGTCTGAAGCTTCTGTAACAACATTAGAGGTATCATGAAATTCGCTGTAATCACAAATTGAATAACCTCATTAGGGTGAATATTTTGATCCTTATGTAAGTCACGCTGCCCCTTTTTTCAAGGGTCATTTCCAATATACAGACGGCAAAAACAAAATATTTTTCACAATTTTGCTATAAAGACCTAAAGGAAGTGCACAGGAGTTAATATGGGAAAACCTTCGTCATAATCAGAGAATTCATGAATTAAGCACATTGCACATGAAATGTAATCATTTGCATGCCATTACTTTCACCATTTGATGTCCACTAATGAAAGAGTGTGGTTGGGTTGTAGATCAAGGTTCTCTAAGTACATTCACAGTGTCATACTTCAAAGGTGAAAGCAGTGAGCTACATCAAGTGTCTGTATATTAGCTAACTATCTAAAGAGGGAAATATTGATGCTGAAATTTAAGCATACAGACAGTGTTTCATGCATATTTAATTACAAGGATTGAGACCACTTGTAGCATGATACTGAATGAAAAACAGCTGTAATCTTCATACATGTCAGTTATACACAACCTTTACTCAACTTTTTCGCCAACGTGCTCCAATTTAAAAGCTGGTGTGAAATCAAGACCGTGTCAAATTTTGACTCCGTTTTCCGTGTCACAGATTATATTTGCCGGAAAACAAATGTGTTTGTGAAAAGTCGGTCTCCAAACGTGTCTTTGAACTAAACACAATTGTAATCTTGCAACACCCAGACAAAAATGTAACACCGAGCTCTTTGTTGGAAGACAAAACAGGAGGCCTGCTTCGCTGTGTGTTTATGCCTGAGGTGACATAGTATTTTCATGGTGGCACTATGGGGGAGGTATGTGTAGGATAGCAGGTTACTCTCATAAAGCCCAGCAAATCAAACGCAGCTCTGAAAAGAGGATGAGGTGTCAAACAACAGACGGTCATGAAGATGTGTGATGAAACCAAGGAGGATCTCTGCCCAAACTACCACAATAAACATGCATAATTCATACTATCGACCATGATGTATCTGTAGCCTATGAGATTGGCCTATAGAGACTTGTAGGTATGCATTGCAGGATCTGCCATATGAGCTCAGGCTTTTGACTGTGCATTTGGTCTTTTACTGAGTGAGCTGATGGACTACATCCAAAACCTAAAAAAAAAATAATTTATAAGGAGCCATCTCAAAGAAACCCACACAGTGACATCAACATAATCTACGATACAGTCGAGATTCACTGCAGTTCCTTTCCAGATTGTAAAAAGAATGTGTTGGCACGCTGCCCTGGTCTTTTCCACAGGAACCACAGAGTAAAAGTAGAGAATTCCTGGAATGTCTGATGCTGGGCATGGTTTACTGGGACTTTATCAACACCCACTACTGATGCTGGGCATGGTTTACTGGGACTTTATCAACACCCACTACTGATACTGGGCATGGTTTACTGGGACTTTATCAACACCCACTACTGATGCTGGGCATGGTTTACTGGGACTTTATCAACACCCACTACTGATACTGGGCATGGTTTACTGGGACTTTATCAACACCCACTACTGATGCTGGGCATGGTTTACTGGGACTTTATCAGTACCCACTACTGATGCTGGGCATGGTTTACTGGGACTTTCAGTATATGGTAACATTTCAGATTACATCTTCCTACTTCCTACTCAAGAAATATGACTATTTTTAAACTTGGTTACACCTTGAAAAAGGCACATCATGCAAAAATGAGATGGCTCATTTGTCCAATTTCTTTCTTTATTTGCAGTATTAGTCATTTCTGTTTAACAACTCATAACTGACCACAATATACACCATATAATTACACCATAATAAGATAAATAAGGGCTCTGTAATTAAAAGGTCTACTGTACATACCAAGAGAAGGTCACCAAAACCTCTCAACAAGATTGAGTGTGTGACTGAAGACCTCTGCTCCACAGGTGGGTCAATGACCTGTTATTAAGAAAAAAATGATCAAAAGAGTCTCAAAGCGGCGTTCTACAGTCTGTTTTCACAGCTGCAGATAGGAAATAAGGGGATACCCAAACCCCCTTTTGTGTTTTCACTCTTACTAACTACCTTCTCGCTTAAGCTGCCTTTCTCACTCCGCGTTAAACCCTTAAAGTACCTCTGTGCATTAATTCAAGTGGCTTGCAGAGGAAGCGATACACTCATTTGGAAAAGTGAAGCTTTAGACATGTCTTATGCTAACAAAGCTGATACTTCTCAGAAGGTCATTACCACGGTGGGCTCTTCATCTCCACAGAGTTCTCATATGGTGTAATAACTGGACAAAGTCCACCTTAACCACGTCGCAATAGAAAAGGGGGAATCTTGGGGAAGGGAAGAGTTGTTATTCTTGCAGATAAATGCTGCACTTTCTGAAAAGCAGGTTATGGACTTAGAGTAGAAATAGATGTCACACCTTTGAATCTGCAAACCCTTGACCCGAGGCTCATTCTCTAGAGTGCCTGTTAAGAGTTCCACTGGGCTCTTGTTGACATTGCTCTACCATGGAGTTAAACGATTACATAAAAAGTAATACCATAATAAATGCTCTGCTGGGGAGCTGAATCTTACCCATAAATCAGTTTAATCTCGTTCTTCCTGTTCAACTTGGCAAATATAGGCTGGAGCTCAAACTCAATTTCTTTTTAAAATATATATGTGAAAATATGTAGGAATCGTCAGTTTCGAAAGACGTCTCACTTTGTACAAATACATGGAATATAGAATTACTGATACCTTTGGAACTATTCATCAGTTGTTTTTATTGCTAGGGTTGAGAAAATAATAATTCATATATTAAAATTGACACTTTCTTTTTGCGGACAGTCAGATACTTTTCTACAGATACTTTATGTACTACTGCTGTTAAAGTCATTTAAGATGTTGCACAACCATTTAAGTAAAACCGTTATTTTCCACCACGGCAAAAAACACAACCACAACCTCTTGTCATATCCTACTACTGAAATATAAACACGCAAGAGGAAACGTTTTTCTTGATGTGGAAGAAGAGGTGGCAATTTGAATTTAGTCAAGCTTGAGTTAATTTGTCTTAAAGGAGCGTCTTTTCTGCCTGCCGCCCACTGCAGCTCCGGTCTGATGCCGGGTCTCCATACAGGAACCTTCTGCAAGTTCAGTAAACAACTTTCACCATGATCAAAGTTCCGGATTTACATGAGATCCTGACGATTAGGACTCCCACGGTAGTCGAGAACAGGGAGCGCTCCCGAGACGTCGCGGGACTATCTTGATCTGCCAGGGTTTACAAGTGCAAATGCTGCCCCCGGGCAGTGCAGGGGGTCACCTGTGAATTTGAGTCAGAGAGCAAACGGCACCGTGTGGTTAAACCCTAATTAAAAAAAAAATACAACTTCAGCTCACCGCTGCCCATAAAGACAGCACTCCCAGTCAGCTGGTAGCTGGGACCAGAAGCAGGAGCAGAATACCAGCCTTAACGAGAAGCATATGGAGGAAATAGTGGGGCCAGTGGGCTTGCTGAGCGGGGGGCAGTCTGCCCCCAGAACCACCCGTGGTTCCCACCAGTACCACCAGTACCACCAGTAACACGCATAACCCCATAACATCCCCTACCACAGGTGCAAGGCCAGTCTAACGGAGGTTTACTAGTAGAGTTGGATGGGAGAGACATGTTATCATGTCTGTTGGGATGTTAGACCGAAGATTGGAAAGTGAGCGTCAGAAGAAAGATAACTTCAAAACAGCTAAACCTGTCAAAATGTCTCTCTTCTGTTTAACCGCTGTAGGACAACAAATAGGCCTTCTTTTTTTACGAGACAAACGCACGTGTCCCAACTTCAAAATTTGGGAAATACGATGAAAAAAAGCTGAAACTGTACAGCCACCAGACCGGCCAAGATGCTTTACTGAACTGTTTCAGTGTGAACGCACCAACAGGGTCTGTCTCTATTAGTCACAAGCACAAGTACAACCTCTGTCTCTCTCTTCCTTTCTCTAGTTATGCCTTTCTAACACAAACACACTCAAAGCTGTTCAAAGATATTTTTATCCTTGTGACAAAGGGTTGAAGGGCAAATACAACCATTTACAAAGAGATTCCCTTAAGATAGTAATAAATAATTTGCTATCATGCAATCTGTCTTTCCTGCTCCACTCCACCCATAGGCTGACGTTTCACTAATATTGTGAGAATTAATATCTCTTGTTCTGACTCAATCAAATACAGTTACCCAAATAAACACACTTGCACACGCGTATCAACGCAGACACACGCCCAGGGTGACTCTAGGACTTTATAAATCAACAGGGTTGTAAACGCCGGCCCGGTGACGTCATGGCGTTATGGTAGCCCTGTTTTCTCTCTGATCCCTGCCATGCTTTCACCTGTCACTCAAAACATACAGCGTCAGCGTCTTATAAAAGAAAATTCATTTCAAAATGTATTTGATGTATTTGAAGTCCTACCAAGGCAACTCTACGGGAGGCTGTGAGCGTCAGAGACGGCAGTGTCAGAAAGACGGACTATGCTCAATTGAATATGTGCATATTAGATTCCATTTAAAATTTGATTACACATATCGTTTTTTTTTTTTTTTTTTACATTTGGTGGATGAAACTGCATAGCTTTACTTTCCTCTCGGTGCCCCAGATTTTCCTTCCAAAACATCACAACCAAGTAGTGTGTGGTGAGCTTAGCATCTATCAAACTATCTACTGCCCTGCTTAAGGCTAGCGGTTCCCCCCTTTGTTTAAAGCCACTTCTCCTACTGTAGGACTCTAAAAGCAGCACTTAGCTCTATACAATCATATTGAAACACAAGTACGAGCTTCTCACCCTCTCTCTCCACCTCTTACCTCCTCTTGAAAAAGGAGAACTGGGTAAAAAGACACAGTAAAACCAGCCTCCCTTGTGCTGAAAAAAATTGTGCAACTTCTCGAACGTTGCCTGACTAAGTCTCTAGTCCTGTATATAAAGTGCAGTCTCAGCAGATTTCATCACCCAGTGGTCTGAGACGATGCTGCCAGGTAGCTCAGGCTGCCAGAAGTGTTGCAACAAGACCTGACCTGACACACCAAAGTTCCTCTCTCTTGCAGTTTCACAGCAGGCTAAAGGGGAAGAGGTGACCAATTGCACTTTGTTAACTTTCACCTTTGTGTTTTGTAAGATTAGTAACAAACTGAACTGGAATGCACTGTATAAAAGGTTCAAGCTTTAAGCCTCCTCCTAAAGGAGTCATTACTCTTGTGTCTGTATTGCTCAGTGTCTTGCAAAAGGCAGTGAAGCAATCCATGAAGAGCACTTGACTTTCTTGATAGCCCATTATGATTCAAGAAGATAAAATCAATGGGCATAATTGCCTGGACACAATAAGACATTGGAGCTGAATATGTAAAGTGGTTGATTGCAGATGGTATAAAGTGTACCATCAATTGTTAACAGATTGTTACTTGATCCTATCTCAAATGTGATCTCTGTAATGCATCAAGCTCATTAAAGAGAATTACAGAGTACAATTTGGCCCCTCTAAGGTAACCCCTGGTTTTGTGATGAGAAACAGATGAGGTACTTGAAACACTTTATTTTCTATTAGGAATGATTAAGGTAGTGCCAAGGGCTACTTCTGATAAACCAAACACTTGGCCTGAATTTGTTATTCTTAATTGCTCCAAGTCATCAAGTGAAGGGCAGATTTTGTTGAAGCCCGCGTGGGCGGATAGCTTAAAGAAACACCAAAACTCCAAAACTTTTACCACAAAACAGGACGTGCCTTTTGTGAGTATTCTTATGTGTTCTAACTCCAAGCCGCGGGGTCTCCCTGTGTACAGCTGAGCGTCACATCCAAGCAGATAGTTAGTATGCAGAAGCAGAGGTTTGTGATAGAAGCTGACAGAGCCATGCTGCCCCTGTCAGTCAACCCGACACAAAGGGCATCGCAGGAATCCGGGGCGGCGGGACACTTTGATGTGGATACTCCGAGATGAGGGCTGGATCCCCTCCACTGTTTATAAAAAAAGACATGAAAAAGACGAAGATTGACGGGCCGTTTGATGTGATATTAAGACATGTTAGCATATTCAAACGTGAGGATCACACGCATGTACTGCGCTCCAGATGTACAGTAATGTTAACATGCTTTGACTTAATAATTTGAGCGTTTTGGCTTCGGTCATCGTTGCTCTCGGTGGAGGTGAGGAGGACGGTACCGAGTAATGTGCAGTCAAACTGCTCGCTATTCTTTACACAAACTGTGATTACTTTTCATTGTTTCACTTTGTTTTGACCCTTCCTTTGTGAAGCACCTTGCTTATGCGCTTTGTGTTGCTCGTCAGACTGTAACCGTGGGCGTCCCCTCAAGGACGCGGGTGATGTAATAGCTTTGACAGAAATTTGAATAAATGAATGCACAACACTTGAATGTATTTTCGTGTCTTTAGGCCCTTATCTAAATATTCAGTATTTTTTGTTGTTTTGTCCATTGTGCATAATTTGTGTCAAGTACAATTAACCGCTGAAAAAGAAAGAGATTTAGATTAACTGTGGATTAAAACGATTTCACAGATTCACCTGTGTCCTCACTTAGTCATGCCATCATCTGAAAGGTCACTTTGTTGCATAATGACCCACATGGCGTTGCTGAAGCACAAGACCACTTCTATTATATATACAATAGTATATGTATCATATTATAGCCTGCTGAAATGGTTTCATCTGTCCCCATAACTCTTATAGAACATTCTTTCTCCAATAAACAGTTTAAGTCCTGAACTATTTGCTGCCCACAGCGTTTCTTTAGGGTAAAGGAATGGGCTGGTAGCCCGTTCTGCTCCCACTGGGCCAGAGGCAGAGGTAGTAGTTGGCGCAGGACAGGAAGCGTCTGCTTAGCACTTAGCAGCTGAAGTGAGCAATCAGGTCCGTGGCAGATTACCTTACCCACCAGCAGGCCCAGCGGGACTGGAGCTGAGCTAACAGCACCTGACGTCTCCCCTTTGTGTGTGCGTGCGCGTGTGTGTGTGTGTGTGTGTGTGTGTGTGTGTGTGTGTGTATGAGTGTGTGCCTGTGTGTTTGTGTTTCAAACAAGTGATTTACAACTAACAGCACCTGACGTCTCCTGTGTATGTTTGTGTTTGTGTGTGTGTGTGTGTGTGTGTGTGTGTGTGCGCACGGGTGTCTGCCTGTGTATGAGTGTGTGCCTGTGTGTGTGTGTGTGTGTGTGTGTGTTTCAAGCTAGTGATTCACAGGTTGGGGCAGTACGCTTGGTGCTCTGCCACCTCTCCTGTGTAGGGAGATGTGTTTTCTCCTCTCTAAGCAGCTCTGGCAGCTCTGCCTCATGCTGGCTCCTCCCTGGGAAGGAGAGGTGACAGTCTGTGGGAAAACCTGGGAGTGGTGACCAAGTCTGACACGGCTGTCTGCGTCATTCCAACTGCGGTGCGAGCATTCCCAATAAATCTTCATAATTAAGGCCCGTTTTATGTTCCTATTTTAGTATGTTAATGAATGGCAACCTGGCTAATTAAGGCTACCTTGGAGCCACAGTCTGAAGCCAGTGGAGCCCAGATGACCCCACAACTGCCTTTGTCATTTGTTCATGTCACTGGTTTGAAGCCAAAATTGATCAAACTAACAGAAAGACCGTTTGTGACATTTAATCATGATTTTTACACTTCCCTTCAAAAGTCAAAACGCAGGTTCACAAAGTGTAGAAGTTACAATATTACAATACAATACAAGGATAAACAAATTATTTATACTTCAAATGCATTAAAAATAAAAATGGTTTATGTATGTATTATTCTTCAAGAAGTACAAATGAACTTGTATTATTAGTTAAAGTGGGAGAGACACAACTTTATTTTATAAAATCCTACCCTACGTACATAGACCCATAATTAACATACTTTTATATCCTGGATCAGGACTAACATACTATTCTACAATACATGAATGTGTTACACTGTATCAATGTTCAGTAGGTCAGTCAACATGATATACAAAAGAGTTATATTCATGTCTTCTCACTGAATACATTCATTACTCATGTTCCAGGGCCAGACATGTCAACATCGGTACCAACAGGACACATGACAAATGAAGGAAAGCCTATAGATTTAATAGGCAGATCACACAATATAATTTGACCTTTTTCCTTCCATGGACCTATATATACTCTTTCCCATATCTTGATTAAAAAACAGCAAATCCTTTGATGAATGTTAACTGCATGAAATCAATTCAGTCACACCATATTTTCCTGATAGCATCAGAGAAAACTGGTCACATGTTGTTATGGCGTTGGTCTGGAGACATCAGTGACTGGTACAGATTCATCCTATAAGTTATGACCTTCTGACATAGAATATCATCATGTTCCCGCTTGGCTCCTGTCGTGTAATTAGTTGTTTAGGGTAAGGGCTACATTTAGGATGCTGAATGCGGTCATTTTGGGCCAGGGGTCAGAGCAGGTCTGGACATTGTTCCTCTCCCTGTTTACAAGAGAATACCACATCCATCACTCCTCTCTCCTTCCAGGTCAGAACCCGACTGTCAGCGTTAAGACAACAAGAACACTGTGACCCCGCTGAAGTGGTACTGTACAGCTCAATGGATAGAGCACGACGTCGACGCGGTCAGGGTCAGGGGTCTGAGTCCCTGTGCTGGGCAAAAGCATGTTTATGTTAAGTGCAATTCAGAGTTGGAATTTCACTTCCTGTAGACAGAACTGGATCTCTTGGTGTTGTAAAAAGCCAGTTTCATACAGCAATGCAAGAAACGTGTGGTTATGTGTCCCTGTTCCTATTTGCAACTTTTATAATGTCAGTATTGTTTTATTCTCCCTGGTCGACTGCATCAAAACTCAGTGTTACATTTCAGGAGGGTTTACAAAATGCAACATAATTCTGTCCTTTGGACAAAACATACCTTTAAATATTTTTGTCATTTTGGTTAATGTTTGTTTCTCCTTTGTGGGATACTTAATTCAGTTATGGACTATTTGATTTTCTTCATCAAACCTCTGTCTCTTTGCCAAACATCTGTTTTGAAATGCTGTAGTGTTTCCCTGATTTTCAACACTGTGAACTTTACTCCAGCAGGCACTTGTGATTTATTCTGTGTTTCTGACATTCTTTCTTTTTTCACTAGATGGCTCGACCCCTTTCTCCTCTAACCTATAATTCTAAACACAGGGGTAAGTAAGGCCGCTTTTAGCAGCTCTGCACATGAAGGGTAAGCCATGCTTGACCCTGCGGGGCCGGAGGTAAGCACCTGACATTTCCTGCTTGCGCCCATTGTAATCGGCCATATCCTCGGTTTACATGATTTAGAGCGAGCGGGAAGTGTAGCGTTCTCACTGTGTAAACCTCTAGTGCCACGCAGGATGCTGCAGCTGTCGAACGTTTACCTGTTCGACACGAGCCTCCCTCCTCAGAAGAGGTTTACAGCGGGCCGGAGCCACACGACGAGGGCACCTGCTTTCTCTCAAACCCCATTGGCTGTTGCCTCACTTCCTGGTTGTATTTTGATACACTTATCCGGTGTGTTTTCTTGAATTTGGAGTGTAGGTCGATTCCCTTTTCACTCCCTTGTTCCAGAGAACTCTGTTGCGTCTCGGGGGAAAACACAAAGGGCTTGCAACAGAGGCAACGGGCGAATGTGGAATCCGTGTGGCGGTTGAGGTTATTACCAAGCCAAATGACAAATGTTATGTTTATCCTGCCCCCTCCACCCATGGTTGAACAGCGGGTCTCTGGCAAAATAAAATACGACCTGAGCAACCACCACATTGTTTTGCTCTGATACATTTAGGTCTGAGTGTTAAGAAAGCAATGCAGAGACAAGCATAATAATCTGGTCGTCTTGCCATGGAACACCTCCGAATAGCACGACAACAATGTAACAACAATGTGGCTCGATGTGTCTCTCCTGCTCTCTGTTCCTTTCCCTCATACTTTGGCTGTGGTCGAGCTGAGAGAGAACAGGACACGCCTAAAACCCTAAAATGTCCCCGGTGGCCGGTGTCAGTTGTGCACTGAGATTGTGGTCCTTGGCCCCGGCCCAAGGATTAGGTGTTCCAGGGAAGAAAGATTTCTTGGCTCCCCCGATCCCCTAGAGGGTCTTGGGAATGGTGAGTTTGCCCCAACCACCCCCACAGCCGTTCCTCTTCTGCCATCTCTCTCTCTCTCTCTCTCTCTCTCTCTGTCTGTCTCTCTCTCTCTGTCTCTCTCTCTCTCTCTGTGTCTCGTCTCTCTCTCTCTCTCTCTCTCTCTCTCTCTCTCTCTCTGTCTCTCTCTCTGTCTGTCTCTCTCTCTCTCTGTCTATCTCTCTCCCTCTCTCTCTGTCTCTCTCCCTCCCTCCCTCTCTCTCCTGGCCCCTGTTGAACAGCAGGCCATGTTGGTATGCAGTGCTAGACGGTGGCCAACGAAACATTGCAATCAGCAGAACATGCCAGCAGAGACACAGACAGAGAGACAGAGAGAGAGAGAGAGAGAGAGAGAGAGAGAGAGAGAGAGAGAGCTGACGGTGGAGAGAGTGAAAGTGAAAAGAGGAGCAGAAAGTGAAGGGAGAGAGATCTCCAGCGTGCAAAGATGGAGAAGAGAAAGACAGAGAGGAGGAGTGGGGAGAGGAAACAATGAGCTGGCAGAGAGACAGAGCAACAAAAAACAGAAAGAAAAAGTGGTGGTGTCACCAGAGAAGAGACAGTGATCCTGGGTAGAGAGAGACAGAGAGACAGAGAGAGAGAGAGAGAGAGAGAGAGAGAGACAGAGAGAGAGAGAGAGAGAGAGAGAGAGAGAGAGAGAGAGAGAGAGGAGGAGGGACAATAAGCATATTGTGTAGCAGGGATGAGGGGAGACAGACAGAAACAGGGCTGAGAGGAATGAGAGACAGATCTGTAGAGAATAGCACCACCTACAGGACAAATCTAATAGAAAGATTCTCTGCATGCAACACAAACAGCTCATCACGTTGTCAATATTCCTGAAACAATACAGGCGACTGGTTGAATAGATCAATTATAAATAGCATTCACTGTAAAAGCAATATTAAATTGCTTTACTTTACTTTGTTATGTTCTTTGGCGTGTTCTCTAAGATTGTTTCACAAATCTTTATTTTTGAGACCGTGCAGTAAACAGGTTGGATGCTAAAACAACTATCGTCCCTTTTAAAATGCTATCTTATTACTGGCTTAGATAATCAAAATACAATATTGAAAAGCTGTCATCACCGCTGTCCAAGAAACCTCCTCCCTCCTCCAGAGGTTGATCGTGTTACGATTCCTGTCAGCTCCAACACACACCTCCATGCGTACCAGAGCCAGTTAAGTGATTTACAAACGGGAAATTGTGTGCGACGGTCCCCAGTACAGCCTGGGCGGGAACGAGACCGGACGGTTTCATTACATTTATGTTTACAGATTCATTTGTTCCGTGATCGGGGTACAAAATCTCAAAAAACAGTCCCTGAAAGTGTCACACTAAACATAATCGTATTCTGACTTTATCGAGAACTGCTGTACATAATCACTTTTTTAACGTATTAATTAACATATTAATGAGCCTCATTGGTGATGGGGGCTCAGTGTGAGCCATATTAATTTTAAAAGCAGCACTGTCACAATTTTACTCTCTCTCTCTCTGCCCTCCTCCTCCTCCTCCTCCTCTTCTAGAAAGCCAACTGTAACAACAGAGAATCCCAAAGACCAAGGGAATCCAGACGGTTGACCTCAATGAAGCGTCCCTACCACAGAGAGGCAAATATTTACTCTGTCCGCTTCGCCTCTTGCCATCATGGCCGCCTTCTTTTCGAGCGTACTGCACTGATGTGCCCTCATCCTCCCTCTCCGCGCTTCTCTGTGCGCTGCCCTGCGACCTGAACCACCCAATCTCTCTGGTCAGCGAGGATCAGACCTTCCAACTATTTAACAATGGGCCACAGATTACGGAGACGTAGAAGTCAATCAGTCGCGAAGGCCACAACATCGTGTGTGCAACCACGCTGAATATTCTAAACACGCAAGCTGTAACCAAGTTTACAACTGAACATCCGCCCTTTCTTAACAAAGATAATTATCAGCCAAATTCAATTAAATAGTATAATAAAACGAATTCGCGAGTAGAGCAAGAACACAACATCAGGACAGGAGAAGAGAAAGCTCAGTCCAACAGTACATAGCGCCTGCAGGATCTTCCCCTGTGGAGAGAAGCCCCCCTGTCGCGATGAAGCGGAGCCCCACTTACAGCGAGGGCTTGGAGACAGAGTCTATGGGCATGTTAGTACCCTCTGAGAGACGCATGATGGGCTATGAAGCACAGATGGTAGGGAACGTGATCCATGGCGGTTGGGGGTTGGA
>OMKK01037730.1:3280-13939 GCA_900302305.1 Polymixia japonica | reverse complement strand
CGCAGGTAATTTGATTAAATACGACAACCCTGCTTTAAAGTACGTGCTGACAAAGCAAAAATAAGATGGGATGTTGTCAGATAGAAATTGTCACTGTGCTTGTACATGACCCCGCCCCAGCAGTCTCCTCAGCATCCTCTGTCAGCTGAGCATCACCACACACTCTATTTTCCAAGGGCAACCCTCAATGTTATTAGATGAAAAGTGCTATATGCTCCAGATTACTGGGCTTGTCAGTCACCTAATTTGATGCAATCCCACACCAGATCTCTTCCCTTAATTGAGTTTCTTTGGGTTTATTTCATAGCAGATGTTTATGAGTTTGTATGTCTGAACTGTGGCCGCATGCTGCATAAGCCTGTGGGCTTATCTGCGGCACATGTTCATACTTTTCAAAACGGACGCAATGTACAGTAAACAACATCATGACAAAACAAACAAAATCTTTGTTAAAGACCAAGGACTTAAAAGAGTGTAGCCAGTTGCCCTTTGCAGGCAAATACACTATTGCTAAATACTAAATCTTTATATTTTATTTAGATATTGTTTCTATATGATTACAATATTTTTATATATTTAGTAATTATTATTACTAATGCAACTTAAAGAGAGCTGAATGAATGAATGAATGAATGAAGACATTTTTCCCCCATGAACTCCAGTTTTGATCTTGGTATCCTGTCTCTCTTCTCTCTTCCCCTCAGGCTGGACAGGGATGACCGGAGTCAGGAAGGGTGTATCGAGCTATGACGTGTGAATGGAACGACAAGCCATCTCGGTCCGAGGAGAAGACCACTCATTATACAGATTGCTTTGTGCTGTTTCTCGGTAGTCAAGGCCAATGTCACCTCCCTTCAGTCTGGCCCGAGCCACGAAGAGCGTCACTGTCTGTCTCAAAGCCTGTTCACCATCTCTAAACTGACACGTTCTCTTGCAAACTCTGTGTTGTTCATAGTTTGAATAGCGGTTATATGGGTGGATTCCTGACCCAACAACAACAACAACAATAACAACAACAACGATACAGTTAGAAAAACAAAAAAACACTTTCTAATGGAAACAGAGATCCTGAATCTAACAGGCAGAGTATCTTGCTTCAGTCAAGGCTCCAGATCCAGAAAATCCTATGGCTCAATAATAGCATCATTAACAGCTAACTGCTAGCAGGTGCAGAATGGAAATAAAGCCAATTGTGTTGATTGAATCATCTCCCACACTGCCACCCCACCAACACCCCTTCACTTCAGTGTCCACTAACTGGCTGTGCCGTGTCTAATGCTCTCTAATGTCTATTAATGCTCTCTGTGGTACTATTAAGCCATATGCTGATGACAAGTCTTTTCTCTTGTCTTTGACAGGATAACTACATGACAGCTCAGTGCATCAGCTCCCACACTGGAAAACAGGTGGGTAAGTATTGCTCTTGTCCCTAGCCCAGGATAATAGGACCAGGCTGTGTGTTGTGTCACTGTAACATCAGTATCCGTGGCTGCAGATCCTGTAACATGGCTACTTATAGCCAACAGTCACTTTCCAATGAAGTCTGTGTGTGTGTGTGTGTCTCTCTCTGTGTGGTGGTTGTCTGTGCCGGGCTGTACTCCTGCGTGGAGCCTTATCTCTCAGCCTAAGAATCCATGGCTTCCGTCCCCCCAGAGTAGCAAGGAGGACGGCTTTGAGTGGCAGGCTCCTGCTCTAATTAAACCAGGAGGAGTATTAGTCCCGCTTGTGAGCAGTTTTCATAATTACCCGTGCAATTCATTCATTATTTAACTTAACGAGGCAGCTCACTGCCCAAACATATATTGGTGCAGAAGTTTGAGGCCTAATTTAAGGAAATGCCATAAAGATATTAGATGCCAGAGGTTTTTGGCCCACCAACCTGTAAACCAACTGGAGGAAGGGTCAGCAGTAATGACTGAATATTTGGTCTTATTAATTTTAAAAGTGTCTGGTGATGTAGACAAACACAGAAATGCACTCTTATTGCAATGACTATTTGGCTCATATGAAAAGTAAGCATGACCTTTTTAAGCTCCTTAATACAACTAAATTGGCTGCAGAGGAGGCTAATTTGGCCTTTTAAAACATAGGGAGAATTGGGCATTAAAACAATGGTATTACTAGCAAATGATGTAGGGCCCTGACTGGTTTGCAGAAAAAGATTTAATACCTTAGATGGATGGTACAAATACTTACCATTTTACTTGTTTTTTTTCTTAAAATAAACAAATAAAGCTTTTCAATAACTATTTATTCTCACCCATTTGCTGGTATTACTAATATGATTTTGACCCGAGTGGTATTGTTAGTAAATGTAAATGGGTTTTGCATTAAAATGCAAATGCAGGCAGTAAAAGCATGCAGTCAGCGTTTTATAATCCTGCTTGGAAAATGTTACAGTACCTTAGGAAGCGTGTGCATGTAGATGCCAAAACTGGGATATAAAATCTTACTGGGCTGAACTCGGTACCCAGCCTCCTCTGGCTGTGGAGATAATTGATACACAATTCATGCTTAAAATGATGGGGGCGGATGATCAAGTTAGACCGGGGTGACACAACCTTCTAAAATTATTGAGTCAGAAGATAATCTGTTTTGATGCAGCTCTTATACCACTTATGATAATTCATATCGTACCATATTCTTATTCATACGCATCAGCTGGATCTGCTGATCATAGGCATAGCTAGTCGTCCTGCCTTTGCCCTCTCATATTTCATGTAGATAAATCTAAAGGTGAAGGAGGGACTTATTCATCTAAAAGGAATACATTTAGTGTCTTCCCTGTTGGAATATATCCATCCTCGTTCATGTATCATGACACTGGTAGAGCACGGAATCAGATGGTACTATGGAAGAGCCGGTCTTATACATCACCAGTATCCCATTAAATCGGTGATTACGTCCTTGATATATTGAGCCTAAGCGGTGATCAGAATGCAAGTTGAATGGCGTGACACTTTCAGCAGCTCAGCTAAAATGATCTGTGTCATTGAGTTCCTGCCACTCCGGAATCCATGTCCATTCTGATCCTTGTCAAGCATTGTTAACTTGTTTACTGCTATATTAACCACCTGATAGCCTGCCTCAGTGAAAGGTATATAGCCCGTGGCAATCTGCTTTCAATGAGAGCAGTAGGCATGTGGTTGTCTTACACAAACAGATTGGATTAGGTGTGGCGTTCTTGTACAAGATGTACAATCTATAGACCCTGTACGTTTGGCTTCATCCGATATTTATTAAACTCCTGAGGTCTACTCTCATAGATCAATTATTTTCAGGGGTATGTGCTGCACTGTGAACAGTGGTCTTAGCTCACTTGTAGATTGGTTACTGCTCACGCATTTGGCTCTTGTTTGCAGCACGGTTTGCTGTTGATTTAAGGACTACCGAGTTTGCGAGAGTGGATTAGAATATACAGTAGAAATAAAGTCTGAATAGCTACGACACTGTTGTTAGTGTAAACCTATTCAAACAAAACAGTGTGTGCACTGTTGTTTGCATGGAGATATCACACCGTGAAGCACTTAGATCATATAGGAGCCAAAGGAAAGACGCTTAAGATGCTTCCTTCACTGTAAGAAAATAGTTCAGTATAACGAGACTTGCAACTGTGCTCCACTGACCCAGAAACACATCTTTCTAATTGTTCTCGCTGGCCTCTGGGGTTTTGTTCACAATACTATGACCTCTTTACCGATAGGGCAGAGCACATGGCTCATCGGCACCCAAAGGACACCACTACTTATCTTCCCCCAGGCAACTTCTCCCTTGGCAGGTGACTCCAGCCACCACCTTACGGTGGCCCTGAAGTGTAAAAGACAACAGCGAGTCCGAAAAACACAACGACGACACGACACATCAGCAAACACAATGAGACATCAGGAAACGCAAATGCAAATCAGAAAAAACACGTCGGCAACAACTCAAACGGGAAAGGGCAGGTACCTAACGACAATGACTCCTCATCACCGTCTGAAGGCCTGTCAGTCTGGGTGAATGGAAAATACAGCTATTAAACAAATATAATAATTTAATTTTATGTTGCACGGTATTTCTTTGCACAAAATTAAGGGCAGAAATCTCTGAAAAACAATGTGCCTGATCTTCCATGTTGGGCCAGATATCAGAATCCAATGACTATTATCTGATTAACTATCTACTTAATTAGTTGATATGAAAGTCATACAGACCAGATTGGTCTGCTTTTCACCTGTTAAGTGGGAGGCTGGGGTTCGATTCTCGCCCTAAGCAGTCGACCTAAGTGGACTTTTTCTAGATAGTAGACATCCTCTGATATAAATTTGTTGTTTTGTTCTTACATTTTACTCTCTTATTCTGGCCATATCTACCTGTCTTGACACAGCTCAGCAAAACATAAAACAAAAAGGTAATTGCTTGTATTCACCCATCAACATGACAGTGATGAGGAATCATTGTCGTTAGGAATCACGGTGTCGCTGTTGTGTTTTCTGATTTGTCGTTGTGTTTTTGGACTCGCTGTGTTTTGCACCGTACGACCTCCATCCCTTTACCATCACTGCAGTCTTGTTTCCTTTGGATGAGAGACACACATATATGTGCGAGCGCACACACACACGTACCTACATGGCCACGCACACATGCTTACACACACGCACACACACGCATGCACACAAACACATGAAAGTCAAATACCCATAGACAGCTGAATTTGTTCCGCCCTCCCCTTTGAAAGTGCAGAGGAGATCAAACCGAGGCACAATGGACTGCGTATGCTGTTTCAACCTTTCTCCTTCTTGACCAATCTAATAACACCGGGCTGCTGTGATGCAGCAAGGTCGGCCCTGGTCCAAGGTCACTCGCTGCTGTCTGCTGGGTTCATGGCTGGAGAGGTGTGGTAAGAGGAAGGGAGAGCACAGAGTGAGCACAGAGCCAGCTAGGTAAGATCTGAGCCGAGATCCACTGGCTGCTTTGTTTATGATTGAGAGCGATAAAGGTCTATGTCATTGACCACGATGCAGGTGTGTATCTGTTCATAATCGGAGGCACTGGAGAAGAGGCAGCGGCTGTTACTCTTAGAACAACAAGGGCTTGGTGGTGCTTGTAATGAGATCTGTGCTTATGTTGACAAAATAAAAGCTACCTAAAGAGTTGGGAGATGAAGAATTATGTACTTATCAACTCTGATTTTATCAGCGGGCGAGTGGTATTTGAAAAGTCTCCGCTTCTTCTGCAATGCTATCTAAGCCCGTGAAACAATAATCTCTATTCTTGGGGAAATATTATCCACTAGAGTCCTCTCTATCTGTTTTCTGGGGGACATGTCAGGGGCTAATTGTTAAGAATTGAGTTATTGAGCTGTATGCCCTTCTCCAGCCCCTGAAGGACTAGCACCAATACAAATAGCTTCCAAACACCATTGGAATTCCACTGGAGCGCCCCTGACTTAGCCCAGCCATAATATTGTTCTAATAATTGGAGCTCACAGGCCATCAAATATCATGCCGGTTTGTTCAATTGATTCAGACAGGGTAAAGGAGGAGAAAAAAACATGCATTTGCAATTTTCCCATTTGTAATCCAAATGGCATTCCTCCGCTCTATTTTTAATGATGAAAAATTCTGCAGGGCAAAAGCATTTTGTAATTTGTCCTCTAGCTAACTTTTATGTAATGTGGTATGCAGGCTGTTAGAGCTTTGACAGGACTACAAACAAGTACACATATAAACTGTACGCACAAGTAAACTGTATCATTTAGCTGCAAGTGCAAACTTGATATTTCATTTCCATTACAAATGGAAATGCCCCGGTGACGGTTGCATCCGTGTACCCCTAAGCTTAAAACACCGCTACTGACTGTACTGTGCAACGTGGGAGCCGCGTGTTGATAAGATGTTGTTTCAAAGGCGTTTTACTTAAACGGAACAGCAGAATGGTGTCAGAACGGTGTCAACAGGCTTGGTTGCCACGTTGTGAAGGCGGCGCTGCAGTATGGAAACGATGAGGGCTATATCACAGTCCATCAGTAAAAGGCAGTGGATTACGTTTTGTGGGAGACTGCTGACTTGGCACGCAAGTAGAATGAGGTTGACTGAAGGCGAGTGGCAGAGCCGGCCGATAATGAAAATAGTTGTGATAAAGATGTAATGGATGTGGAATGGGGGCTAAAAAACATTCGCGAATAATATCAGGGATAACGTGTGAGACTCGGGATTGACTCTTGGTCTGATTACATACGGAGCTCCCCGCTCTTTAAAATGTGTCCCTGCCGAGTCCTTTTCGCATACACAGCTCTTATCGCCTACTTACAGGGCAGAGGCAACAATGTAACCTATCAAACAGCTGTCGTTCTGGGGTGTTTGAACACGTTTTCAAGCATTTTGAATGTAAACCGAATTTAATTAGACTGGCCGCTGATTAACAGCGCTGCGTACGGAGAAAGGTGTCCGGAGAATATCAACAGTTCCTCGGCCACGGCGTGCGCGTCTATTGTCTGGCTTGACTTTAAAAAACGAGATACGATTAAAAAAAGAAACTTTTAACTACAATAGAGAGGGTTGAGAGCGATGAGATGATGATAATTTTGGGATAATTTCGGTTGGGACTGTTTGGTGGCCAGTTCTGAGGGACACTGCACTTTTATACTCCATCCTTTGTGGTTTGAGTATTGAACTAAAAGCAATTTTCTATTTCTCAAGGAGTCTGCAAGAATATCAGACAGGTGTAAGAGGAGGTATGTGGGGGAGAAGTAAAAGGAGGTGTGTGTGTGTGAGTGAGAGAGAGAGAGAGAGAGAGAGAGAGAGAGAGAGAGTGCGTGTGTGCGTATGTATCCACATATGGGATTTAAGTAAACTGCATGTATGAGAGAGGAAGATCAGTGTAACTGCTTAGGATCTATGCTATGTACTTTAGCGTTTCATGTTATTGTCGTTTTTTCAGAAAGTGTTTTTATTCATGGTGTGACCGCAGGGATTTCAAATGCAAAAATAAAGTCTACCTTGACCTTGTGTCATTCAAACTCTTTAACCGACAATAACAAATGACTAGAAATTAAAAACAGGTGGGCAATCTCTGTGAACCGACAACCAGATGAATACCAGATCAAAAGATATATTAAAACCGTAGCATAGTGTGAAACCGCTGAGTGTAAATGCAGAAGCTAACTAGCTCTGCCCCCCCCACCATGTTCTCCAGTATATACCCAAGGGAAAGTGTGAATAATAAAGACTTCAAATGACAGGCACGCAGCAGGGTTAATGGGAAAGGTCATCTTCCCAGCATGCAGCCAGTGAGTGTAAAGGACAACTGGCATGGGGTCACCAGTCACATGGGCTCCCAGCCAATATAGGGGAGTCGGACCCACAAATCCTCAGCGCCAGATGGAAGCTGCCATTCTATAGAGATGGCTCCCAGAATGCCTGCCATGTGCCATAGAGCACTGGTGCTTTTATTAGCCTGATATCCTGCGTTAGTGATGACAGAAACTAATACATTTTGATATGGGAAAACACAGGGAAGCTCATATCTGTGTAAACAAACATGAGCAGATTAAACCTCGGAACACGAGGAGAGAAATCTCGGTACGGTATGCTACTGAGGCGGTGGATTTTCAGTAATACAACTTACAACATACAAGAGAGGCAGGATATTCAAGTGCAGTGACTGTGCTATTGCAAATAACACGGAGAGAGAGAGAGAGAGAGAGAGAGTGAGAGAGAGAGAGAGAGAGAGCCCGTGCTCCAGAGGCCCGGCACTGGCTTGACAGACAGCTCCGCAGAGAGAATGCCAGCCAACACCTGAAGCCATGCAGCTCCGACAAGACATTCAGGAAATATCAACACATTTCACTGCTATTATTCAAGAGAGACTAGCATTAGGCAGCACCTGACACTCACATCAATCCTGCATGCTATTTACGAGAAATCCCTTGAACTTACGTCTGCGAGGAGCAGAGGCGTTTTGTGTCCTAGCGCAAAATTTAAATTAAGCCCTGATGTTTATGAGGTACCTCAAGCGCTATTATTAACAAACAGCACAGAGTGGACACCATACACCCCAAAACAACACCATGGCTGTATGAATTTTCTTTGAATAAAATTATTTAATAAATAAATAAATGTAAAATAAAAAAAAATAAAAAATTTACATTCAAATTTGTTTGTTTTCCTGCCTGGAATTGGGCAGTTTAGTTTGTTTAACACTGTCACACTCAATCATGCCTATGATAAGTATTACTAATAATATGTGTTTAATATATCAGTGCCTGCAATATGCCTATTACATGTCTTTCATTATTTACAATTTGAGCAAGAATGGTAATTGTGAACTACCTAGTTTTCTAGGCAACCGCATGCATGAATAACATCACATTAGAAAAGTATGAACAGTATTCAGTGATTCTAAAGGCGAAAAGCGAAATGAAATGAACATGATTATTTTATTATTCTACTACAAGCAAGAGTTCCAAGTTCCACTCCTAGTTCTGTGATATTCCATGTTTATGTCTAAATTCTTTTTAATAAATTCTGATTTTGTGTTTCAATCAATTTATTCCACAAAACATAAAACAGTCCTATAGTGCCCATGGTTGCACTCCAAGCACACACAAACAGTACCACCACATGCAGGCCCTCGGTACTGTGGGGCCCACAGACAGACTCTTTGTAGAGTTAAGACTACCTACCCCCTGCCCCTGTCTCAAATAACCACAGACATTACAGTAGCCAAAGGCAGTTAGGGAAAAAGCCCGATAAAATTGCTTGCGCCCAGGCTTACTGCAACTGAGACCTTCCAGTGGTTGTGGTTTAATTCTTTACATTTCCCTCTAGAGTATGTTCTCCTTCATGCTGTTGAAAGGAGTGGACAGGCCTAGGAGATGGAGGAAAATCCCACTTGGGCCAATTTTACACCAATCAAGGCTCTTAAATATTAAACGAGATGGAGTTAGACTGACTTGGACTGTAGCCATGACTCCTTTCACTAGAAAATATAAAGATATATTTCATCTCTGTTTATAACCATAGCAGGAATGCTGTTTCTGTTTTCTTTATGGTGGCCCACTGGCAATGGCCTACCACATGCTTGATAGACCACCGCGGGGTTAGGACATATTCTAAACCACTTATGACCCTCAAATTAGCTCTCAGAGGAGAACTATGACACCCACTCGCTGTGAAATATAAGCTGTCGTGTTTATAATGCTAGCTATTTGGTTATTAGTGTCCCTCTTTGGTGCTGTGTTTTAAATATAGTACAGTAAATAAATGGGTCTACTCAAACCAACGACATCACCACAGCTCCACACAGGCATCATTTTCATATCCCTGGTATAATTCTCACCTCTGTCCTATTTGACTGAAAACACCTACCCCGGCGCGTTAAGTGTCTTCATTTGTATTCTCTTGTCTAAAACTTCAAAGAGATTGGCACCACCTTATCCTCCCACCTTTCCTCCCTCCAATAACTGACTTAACGTCAGCCCAGCCCTCCCCTATCCTCAAATGTCCATCTACCTACGCGATCTCCCTGGCTGCCATCTCAAGTACCTCTCTCTTATGACAGTCTACCACCTCGCCCCCCCTTCCCCCAGGTCTCCACTCGTCTCACCCCGGTCTCCCCGCCTATGAGGTGGGGAGCTCACCTCGCCTCCCCCTCTACCGCCACCTCTTCACTCCAGCGTCCTACCTTCATGCCCCCCCCCGCCCAATCGCTCGCCTCCCCGCCGGCCGGCTCATCTGCGGCGGCGCTTGGCCGGTGGCAGCTGTGGAACGTACCTCCCACACACACGTGTGCGCGCCGCTGACCTTGGTGGCTCGGCTCGGCTCTGGCCATGATTAATGCCTCTACAAGGCAAGAAGCAAGTATCTGCCTGCCTGGCCAATAATATATCTCCTCACAGGCATCACTCCCGTCTCGGAACACACCTGATGATGGGCAAATCTTAACCCCCCCTTCCTTCCCTCTCCCCTTCCTCTGCGGCTCTCTAATCCCCCCCCCCTTCCTGCTCCTCTGCGGTGCAGAGGAGGAGTAAACACTGAAAGTGTGAGTTTTAGATTTACATTTTTTTTCTCCTCTGAGTGATCAAACATTCCACACCGGGAAGGTGCGCATGCTGGCTTCCGTTCGATAAGGCTGTTACCTGTACGTATTTTTTGCCTCGAGGAAGAAGAAGCATCTGTGTGTTTTGGTTGTGAAGTATAAAAAAAAAAATCCCTCAAGGACAAATGCACTGTGGAAAAAAAGCCCTGTTGCCATTAGGAACCCCGTACTACATGGTAGGGAAGGGTATACAAAAAAAAAAAAAAAAGCATTCAGGCAATGAATCACCACAGATAGATCTTTTAGGCGCCATAAACAAGAAGCTCAATACATGTTGGGAATAGCATAAAGTTTTTAGAAGACTTGGAAATACAAATATTCACCTTGGGGTATAGCGTATCTTTGTCGGAGCCATCTCCAGACAGAATGATATTTGTTCACAACGGCTTCATATAATGGAATGTATTGTTTTCATTTAATTGATTTTTTGCTCCCTGTGTCAATATCTTAGTGGAAAAAAATAAATTGCAATTCCCACACACCCAGACGGTGTTGCTTTTCTTGTGTTGTTATATGTACTTCACCATATTCTCACACTGCAAATGCTGATGATATTGGGTCTCCCACTATCGGGGGGGG
>OMKK01037728.1:12616-25329 GCA_900302305.1 Polymixia japonica | reverse complement strand
TTCCCCCCCCCCCCCCCCCGAGAACCCTCTCTCGATTCTCCAAATTGCATAATAAAAACGTACATGAGAACACAAGCTTTACACGGCCCACTTCCAAACATTCCCCCGACAAAGGCCTTCAGTGAGCACCTGGGGAACGTGCCTTTAAGAAAATAACATAACATAAACACAAACGCAAGGTGCTAATTTCACTTCATACAAGTGAAGAGTAGCTAGAGAGCCTCCCTGTCTCCCCTCGGCAACGTTTGAAGGATAAATGAAAGGCAGGGGGAAGAGAAAATGGAGGCATTTATTATCGAAGCACAAGCTAAACAGGCTGGGTCATTTAAAGGAGAGTAATGGCTGAGGTAATGAGAGGCAGTTGGGCTGGTTTCCTTTGGAGCTAATCAAAAGCACTAAGAGCAGTGCCCCTTAATAGAGGCAACGGCCGCGCTACCATCACCGGCCTGCCTCCGCTAACCATGACAAGTGTAAATGTAAGGGTAAATTACTACTCTGATACATAAACAGAGGCTGGAGGCGTTCACGTGACGGAGGTCACTTATGCAGTTTAATCAGCGCGCAGAAATGTTCCAGGGATTCGACGGTTCAGCCAGAATCACCCTTCGCTCAAATTCCACACTGTGCACAAACTAACGACGCATACCTCAGTAAGCAGACAACTCAGTCTAGTCCGCTGACATTTTTTCTGTTTTTTTGTGTTGTGGCAAGACAGAGGCCTCCGCCTGTTTCATCTTATCTTAATGTCGAAGGGGATAAAAATAGTTAAAGCTCCATTGTGTGATGTTCCCTCTCTACCGATAGCGAAAGGGGAATTACAATAAGCCGACTTTTTAAGTCGACTTTTCTCCTCCCCTGCAGCACCTCTCCATCGCTCCTCTCCCGTCCATCAAAAAACCACACGCTGTAGGTGAACAGATCCTCGGAAGGAGTTTAGAGACGGAACGGGGATGCTCAACATGGTTTAGAAAAGACCATGGATATCAACACACTGGCCGACCTGCAGTGGCAGACACTTGTTGCAAAGATCATATTTCACTGAACCTTCACATAGCACACAGTGTTTTGATGTTATTTTAACATTAAACATATCGCTGAATGGGCCTTTACTAGTAACTTCTTATATCTGATTGTAACTTACTATGTGATTGTAGTCAGTAGTCAGTACTGCAAAATACTGGTAATGAGTTTGAAAGTGTATTTTATATATCAACCTCTCTTTATTCAGTAATCATTTTTAATTTAAATTCATATCAATAAGTATTCTGGTGTGAGGACTAGTAATATTATTAATCTGTTTAGTCATTATTCCACAATTACCTACTTGACACTATAAAATGTGAACTAGTACTATTTCAATAAGCAGTTGTCTCTATTTGAAATATATCTTATATCATAAATAAATTAATCAGTATTTTGAATTTGATAGCACTGATAGTGAAAGTATGGAAATTGGAATAGTAACTAGTAATTCAATAGTATGGCTAATTTTCGTATTTTCGTATTACTTAATTTTTAGTAGGCTATGGCTAATAAAATGCCAAAGTTGTGGCATTTTAAATGAGGTTTAGTGAGTTGAATGATGGACGAATTACCAAATATGAATTTATAAATGTCAAACGTCCCTCACACACACGCACACGCACACACACACACACACACGCACACGCACACACACACGCACACGCACACACACACAGACTCTCCTTCACCCCATCTCCACCTCAGAGAAGAGAAGGCAGAGAGGGGAAAAGTAAAGAACACCAATCCTCTCTTCTCAATCAGGGCGGTCGGTGTGTTTTCCCTCATTAATCATAGATTAATATTCAGACAAACAAACTCTGTTTTTCTACCTTAGAAAAACACTCCTTTCTGCCTCTCTCTCTCTCTCACTCTCTCTCACTCGCTCTCTCCTCCCCATCTCTCTCTCTACACCTGGGAATAACCACAACTGCCACTAGCGCACACACAGCATGTGTTAAGCTGTCAGACGGTTAAAAATAGCATGGCAGAGAGAGTGTGTGTGCGCACAGGTACTCACCTCTTACACACACCCCATGGCAAGGTCCAACACACTGCGCGCACATACACACACAAGTACACCCATGCACAGCGGTGGTACTGCTTTCAGCGTGGGCTGAAACACCCACGCTGCCCTCTGACAAAATCACCGTGGCGACCCAACACCCGGCACAGGTGGATATCCCATCAGCCACCTGGAGCAGGGAGAGGGAGTGTCCTTGCTGGGAATGCTAAGCCGACGGGACCCAGATGTGCGCACAGACAGACACGCACACACGCACACAATAAAAACTCAACGTGACTAGGCACAGCAGACGTGGACACAGACAAACACCACACAGGCACACAAACAAGAATAACACGACAAACAGTGCAGGTATGTATGTAAACACACACATACTGTACACACAGACATGCACATGCACACACACATTGACAGAGAGGTAGAAAAAATAAAAGCTAAGAAGATTTACGAGTTAAAAATAAACAAGCCATGACTGAGGAGCAGAGATCAGCCTATCCCAAGTCCTCCTGGCACAGGACACACACACACACACACACACACACACACACACACACACACACACACACCTGTGCCATAGAACATACCAACACCACTTATTGGTGTTTACGACTGTGGGAAAACTACAGACTTGTATCTTGGTTTTTAAAAACATAAAATCCTTGGAGGTTCTTGGGTCTTGAACCAAGTGTAAATGAGGTCAAAGTAGGAAATACTATAGTATAGTATAGTTTAAATATACCCACCATATCATATCAAATTCCTCTGGAATAACAGACACACTATATGTTACATACAGTAGATTAATACAATGCCATACATAAACCAACAACTGACATATGAGCATTCATGCACATACTGTACAGAAACACACACACGCACGCACGCACGCACGCACGCACGCACGCACGCACACACACACACACAGTCAGTCTGCTGAAGTGTAAGGCTGAACACAGGCTTAGGGCACTACATGTTAATCTGGCCCATTGATAATCTGAGCTGCTTTCTGCTCTCACACAACACTTAACACACATACACACACACAAATGCACACATGCACGCGTACACACACACACACACTAACATGCAAAGGAAAATAAAACATATAACAGACACATACATCTGAGGCACTGCTAAAGTCACGTTAATTTCATGGATAAAAAAGTTGATTGTTGTTGATATTTACTTGAACAGACCCGCACTAAACCTGCACAAACAGAATAATAAAACCACAAAAAAAAAAGAAATCACACACCTCTCTCACATGCATGTTCTCAAGCTGTGCCTCAGCCTCTTGGGCTGCCATGGTTATGATGCCCGTCTTCTGTGGTCCCCGGCCCCCATGTCCCTGACCCTGGCCCTGCAGCATCTCCAGCAGTTTCTGGATGCTCTCGTCCCGGGCCCCCAGGGTCTGCTTCTGAGAGTCAATCCTCATCTCCATCTCTTCCATGGTCTTCCTCAGCAGGAAGAGCTCCTTGGCCTGCCGCTCGTGCTCCGACTGCAGCCGGTAGAAGTTCTCCTCTGACGGATCCAGGGGAGGGGGCGAGGAGAAGCCATCGCACCCAGGCACCTGGCAGGGGCTGCGGGGCCGGGCGGGGTTAGGGCTGGGCGCTAACCCTGGAGACTGGTTGGGGCTGTAGGGGTGCTGGCTAGTGCTATTCCTAGGCCCAGGGTGGAGGGTGTTGGCTGGGCTTTGTCTCTGCGTGGCTACTCCAGCATTGGAACCATACCCAGGGCTATGGATGATGATGTCTGCTTGTTGTTGTCTGGGGTTGTAGGTGTTGGATGGGCTGGCTCTGGGGCTGTGTCTGGGCCCAGGACTGTGGACGGAGCTAGGGCCCAGGCCGGGGCTTTGTCTGGGGCTGTGGCCTGGGCTGGGGGCTCCTCTGTGGTCTTGGTCCATGTGGAGGTCTCTGTTGGAGCAAGAGTTCCCCTGCTGTTGTTGCTGCTGCAAGCGACTGTTCATCTCCCTGTTCATCTCCCTGTGAGCTCTCAGCTCCTCTTGCAGCTCTTGAACTGTTAACGGAAGATGCTACAGAGAGACAGAGAGGGGTCAACCAATCGATGAATACACAAACATACGGAGGAGGTCGGAAAAACAAATTCAGCATTCACAAACATGCAAAGACACACACACACAGCCAAGATCACTACATCTTAAGATACTCAAGACACACCTTGTTTCTTCTGGGATCCACAGGCTGCAGTAGAGCATTGTGAGTAAGAAAAATGTTGATAAAACAAAAATATAAAATATAAACATGAACAGAAGCCTGCTGTTTATACAATGTCCACAAGGAGGCGACATTTCCTTTTGAAAAGACATCATTAGGGACGATACTTGTAGGGAAAGTGACTTGTCAAGGGTTGTGAGGAGGAAAGTGAAAGGGGAGATAGACTGGATAGTCGGACCGATGAAATTTCAACTGAAATGTAACAGTGTCACTCATGAAAATGAAATTAAAAAAATGATTGCACCATAAAAAAAAACACGGCTCCAGATAGTCACCCTGAACGCTCTAAGAAGATCAAATCAACGAAATAGGATGAAAGAAAGATTATTTTCAACACAGCGGCGGGTGTAGTTTGGCGCAACACATCTTGTGTTACCTTTCAACCAAACTGGTTAAAGATGTTAGTAACACACGTTGGCGTGACAGTTTTGCTATTAATTATGTTACGATACCAGATGTGCCGTGCCAATCTACGCTCCTACAAGTTGAAAATGAATATCATTGTATCAGTATGTAGCTTTCAGCTTCCCTGACTAACACATATCTAGATATTCATTCCGCTTCAATCCTTGAAACCATGGAGACAGAGCATCTATGACTATCGACTGAGCGGGAGAACACATTCGCTTTAAGTATAACAGACAAAAGGAAAAACACAGACACGCACAAGCAATACGGGCACCAAAGGAGATGATGTGCAGGACGCACACGTAACATGCACGCGTAATGAGGAGATCTGACTCTTGTTTATCTGTGTGAAGACACATTTGTGCGTTTCCACCGTTCTGACTATACGCTGGCCAGGTCCAGAAGGCGTTGGCTGCCAAGGACACAGAGTTGAGATGTAGGAGGGTGGTGAGGTTGAACGCACATAATCAATGCAACAAACTAGCGCTGAATATCAAGTCGGAGTGGGTGGAAATATCCCCGCAAACACAACAGAGAGACGCTCACAAACACACGTGCACGCACGTTCACGCGCACGCACACACACACACACACACACCTAAAACAAACAGATGGTGAGGGGTAAAATGCTGGTCATTTGCTGCTGAAGGAAAAGGTGACATTCCTCATGCTAATGCGTGCGGGTCCACAGTGAAGACCGTCTCCCTCCCCTGCCCGTCGCTGAGGGCAAGAGACGGGAGAAGAGGAGGCGGAGGAAGGGCAGGACAGAACGAAAGTGATGACTTTAAAAGAGAGGTAAAAGAAAGAGACAACAGGAGAGGATGAGGTGAGGGGCAGCAGATAAGTTATGAAAATACGCTAGTGACTGAGAGGGAGAGAGGTTTTCTGCTGTGTGAGTGAACAACAAAACAAACATTAGATCTCAGCGTTTTACAAGCACTTTACTCTTGGAACTATTTTGTCCTAACAAAGAACTACGGCTGACAAGGCTGTAATAATCACTACACCCATCAAGACTAATGTTTGTTAGGACAAAATAGTTCCAAGAGTAAGTGCTTGTAAAACGCGAGATCTCGTTTTTGTAATTTAATTCCTTAGATGTAATGAATTCAAAATGTAATAAGCCAGCTGTTGCTGTTGCAGTTGCTGGAAGGTGTATTTCCTCACTTTGGGGAGCTAAGCTAGCTGGCCCTGCCCAACACCACGCTAACACATCTGATCCGGACGTTTTACTGGACGCACAGAGATGAAAATGGTATCAATCTGCTCGTCTGGCTCGGGGTAAGACTACCAAAATGCCTATTTGCCAAAATGTCGGAGTATCCCTTTAATAATAAAACCCCCAAATCTCCACACCCCACTTCCACAGGCATGTAATGGTTCTTAGTCCATACTGTGCATACTGTATACGGGTAGTTGGTTTAGTAGATACATTTAATACATTTCATGAGAGTGGTGACATCAAAATGAAAGTGTGTGCGTTCGTGTGTGTGTGTGTGTGAGATGGAAAGATAGAGACGATAATACACTTTAAGAGTAACGGCAGAACTGTTTGGTTCTGTGGCCTGGAGGAGCAGAAGGAGGACAAACATCCATCTACCACAGAGAAGGTGAAGTCAGGACAAGCCTGCAGTCCACAGGACATAGACATTCACTCTCCTGTTCCACTTTGTATGCGACGGACACAAAGATCTCAACATTAGTACATTAGTACTTCAATGGAGAACACGTTTATTGTCTGTACCCTTCATTTAAATCCCTCAGGCGGGTTTGTGGGTGGTGCTGGTGGTAGCGTGTGTGTGTGCATGTGTGAGTGTGTGAGTGTGTGAGTCTGTGGCTATGAGGCTAAAGCGGGTAAGCTGAACTCACTCTCTGACTCTCACTGTCCGCTAAAGCAAGCACTCGGAGGAACATGTATTAACAGCAACTCTATTAAGAACAGCACGTACACTCCTGGGGCCATAACGTCTATCTGTGTTTTCCAATCTACTAAAGTGAGAAGAGTGAAACAGCCTTTGAGTGTGTGTGTGTGTGTGTGTGTGTGTGTGTGTGCGTAGCCGTGTGACAGTGCGAGATGAGCAATGCTATAAATATGAATGCAGAGGTGGCTCCCTAGTTACAGGAGTGGATGTTGGATGGAAGAACACAGAATTGATTAAAGTTGTTGAGAAGAAAATAAAGATTGAACTAAAAGGAGAAAAATGTGTGTGTGGTTGAGAGAAAGATGGAGGGAGAGAAAGAGAGAGGGAGAAAAAGACTCAGAGGCAGGGGAATCTAATCAGAGACTATAAAAGTTATTGTGTACGAGACTCTCAGAATAAGATGAATACTCCCTGTTTCAGACTCCCGGGTGCAACACACGGAAATAAAACACAGCAAGGACAAATGGATGGCCAGAAAGATAGACAGAAAAAGGCCAGCAAATTATTCAGACAGACAGAGTGGAAGACAGACAAAGAGACAACAGATACAGCTAGACAGACAGATAGACGGTACCACAGATTGAAAGAGACAGGCTACAGGGACAGGCAACACAACAGTCTAGTAACTATCCCTTCAGGAGTAGCTGGAAGAATCTCAGTACCACCTAGAATGCCTGCCACTAGGGCACGTTCCCATGGAAACGCAGACAGCACTGACTGTGGCAGAAGTCTTTCTATCCAAACGATACAGAAGCTTTTATGTGGACACACCCTTGGAGACAGCAACAAATGGTATGGCGGGGTGACATGCGGAAGAGATCGGTAGGTGAAGACAAATGTGGGATCATGACGTCTGAGTGGACAAATTGATGCAAATTGACGCAAGCATTGAAGAATTGCATTACGCTGACAAAACCATTGCTGGAATCCATTTAAGAAAATGGATATATGGCATTTTGGAATAGACCTCCTTAGTTCTGCTAGTATTCTCACCTGGTTGTCCTCCTGGTTAGCCCTGTACTGGTCCTTCAGAATAGAGGTCCTCACTCCCTCCTCCCGCCTAACCCCCCTGTCTCTCTTCACCTCTGGGCTCCAAAAGTTTACACTGTTCATGCTAGAGCCCATCCTTCCATCCCTCCCCCCGTCCATCTCTCTCCTCAGCAGTTCATTCTCTCTCTGAAGTTCCTTCAGTTGAGCCTGGAGGTCGTGCGTGGACCCCTCTCCACGTCCAACTGAGTCCAGCCCCTGTTGTTGTCTCCCCGGCTGGCGCTTCAGGCTGGACGACCCTCCGGGCGGGTGATGGGTTTGCTCTCCATAGTGGTCTGAAGGGTGAGGCAGCCCAGAAGAGTTAATGTTCGGGCTGCTGCCCATGGCTGTGGAGCGGCCTGTGTAGGAAGTGCGACCGGTGGTCCTGCCCAGAGTCATGGTGCCTTTGGGGTATCCGCCCGATGGTTCCAAGGCATCCCGGTCACTGGGGTACATGGTTCCAGAAGTGGCATAGGCAGCACTCAGAGACTGGATGTTCTCCATAGACAAGGTTTTACCTCCTGGGGCTGTGGCTGAACCAGTAGTTGTTCTTGTGTCTGGTGCTGTACCAGGTTTCATTTTCGACCCTACCGTTGAAGTTGACCCTTGACCTCTAACTAGTTTTGACCCTGGAGCAGGCCCACCCCCAGACACTGATCCGGGCTCAAGCCCAGAGCGGGAGCCTGGTGCAGAGCTTACAGCCTGTTTGCCCTTACTCTGCTTGGTGGACCGGGAAAAGCGTGAATGAGATGAGCTGCCATCAGTGTGTCCCCCACTCTTTGAGCTGGCAGACAGCTTGCTCTGCGAGGGCTTGGCTCTAATGTTTAAAGGCATAGCTTATCTGGCAAAAGATGATGTCTGAGAGGAAGCTGTTACGGTTGAGAATATGTTCATGTCCCTTTGTGGGAAAAAAATGTATTGCAAGGTTCAGAATAAAGGCTGCCTCTGGGCCTCTCAGTTTTCACCTGTCCATCCCTGCAGTTCGGCATGCAGGATGTGGCGACTGACCATGATTCCAAAAGGATTGTATAGGGGTAGAACTTGAGTCTTAAGTGGTTCTACTAAGAGAGAGTGGCAGGGACTGTGGGCTATAGGAGACCCAGACAGACAGGCTGGTAGTCTGGTGGTCTCAGTTATAATGCAGGGCATCATGGATTCTAGAAAGGTCAGAGTGGGACAAAGATTGGGAGAAGACAGAAGATTGGGACAGTCAATAACAGGTAATACCTAGGGATGTCCCGAGCTGACATCAAAGATCGCAATTGGGACCAATCCAGATCATTTTTTGATTGCCCCAGTTTTGAGTCCTAAAACCCGGAAGTGTGTTACCCACGGGTTCCCTCACCAAAACGCTAATGGATTTTTCCCACTGGGTGTTGGTTAGATCAATAAAATAAGGTCTGTGGTTAACACAAGCTTGAGAGCTATGGCACATGTTGTTCTACAAGATAAAATACATCAGTAAATATCCCACTGAATTTTTAGGCTTTTATGTGCCTCAAAAAACTTATATCGATTGCATTTATGCTTCAAAAATCTTAAAAGTTGTGTAAATTTGTGAAGATTACCTTGTTGCCAAACACCTTTGTTTGCCACAGTGTTTATTTTCTGCATTAATCCAAAACGCAGTGGGAAAAACCTATCAAAATTTTGGCCAGGGAACCCAAGGTGGAGTCAACTTCCGGGTTGGCGTCAACTGTCGTACGACGTAGTGCCACAAAGTCATTTCCCACCACTTGCGACGCTAAGGCACATGATTTGAGAAAATAAACAAGCCGTTTAAATGTGGAAATACTTCAGATTGGAAACTGAAAGCAGCGCAACAGCTACTTGTAATGTTTGCAATGCTAGAATTTCAAGAGGTGGTAGCAACAGAGCTTCATGCAACATGACTAATCTGATAAGGCACTTGAAGAAATGTCATTGGAAGGAATACTGCTTGTTTAAAAATTATTACTTTTCTGGTCCCAACGGCTAGCAAATTAGGCGGTGCTGATTGGGCCGGCATATCACAGCATCACACATGGGCATGCGGGCCTCCTGGCGTGGGCGTGCGTTCAGCTGCTCAAATGCCACTGGACCGTGTGCCTTATCAGCCAATCAGAGCGCTTATTTTATGAATATTAATGAGTCTTCCCCTGCCACCCTGCATTTGGGAAATTTGCGTTCCCAGGGTCCTATGTCAGCATGGCTTGAATATTGTTTACGTAGTTAACTGTGTAACTGGCTGCTCAACACGGACAATGCACTGAACAAAGTTCACTGAAGAATTTAGAGCACAAATTACAATGCTCTAAATTTAAACTTTTACATTTAAACGTTTGTCTAGGGAACAAGTTCACTTATTATCAGTGTAATAAGCCTTAAATACTCTCACACCTTTGTTAGTGGTTTGAGTATGTCAGGAGAATAAAAGAGGGTTGCTTGTAACTATAGGACACTGGCTGTTCAACCACTGACTACTCAGTTCATACCCAGTTATGGGCACAGTCACATCTCTAGGTATTCTTACTGTTGGAAGAGGAACAGATATATTGCACAGGCTGACAATTTCAGAACCATGGACAGTGCTGAAGCTGCTTGCCACAGTGTTTGGTTCACTCCAACTTCACATGCAGCACTCAAAATTGTTCTGTGCATATCCAGGCCTGAAAGAGATATAGCTGTATAGTTGGCTGTGGCCATGGAGAGCAGAGGGAATTGGCAGATAGTAGTCTTCATTATCTACCAGCCCCCTGGGGCACCAACAAAACTCATTTCCAGGCGACATAGGGCTGTAGACATAGGGCTTCAATTAAAATCGATTACAAAAAATAGAAACGTATGGCTTTCACACTTGGGCTGATTGTTTTTTCCGGACCCGTGGCCGTTTACACCCAGAGCTCGGTAGGTTTATTCAGGTGTGAAAACCGTTGCGCACTAAAAAAAAGAGGTCTTGAAAATGGGGGTCTGAGGGGGTGTGGTTCACTGCAGGTATGAAAGCAATCCGCTCCAAATCCAGCAAGTATAGTGCTGATTAATACGTATATATCAGTCGCTTTTCCCCCCCTGCTATTTATTTCAAAATTACTGTTTACAGATTAGATTTCATCAAACTCTTGTGGCCTATCCACAGACTTAATAGGCTTATCAGTAAATTCAAGAAGGCAAGGTGCCCGCTATTTTGAAAATCTACAGTGCAGAAAAGTATTTTTGCTGATAGCAGACAGTCGCTGTGGATGAGGCAATGACTGATGATGATGATGATGATGACTAAGTAGTATTACGCAATCGCACCACGGTTCGGGAGAACTCCGTGTGTGTGGAAGCAAACCAGCTGCGGTTAAAAAATGAACAATCGGTTCGGACCCGAGCAATCGGACCAAGTGTGAAAACGTCCTTGGAACTTGCGCTAAATCGCACTTGGACAAGTTTGGCATTATCAGCAATCCGTACTTATGTGATAACAAAATCATCATAGGCCATACATTTTCTACACACAATGTATGGCCACGTGTTGCATTTAAAGGTTAAACAGCAATAAATTAATAAAAAAGTACATGCAAAGCATAGGGGAACCAACACAGGCAAAGGCCAAGTCAGTGGACCAGAGTTTGGGGACAGTCTGCAAAGCGGATGCAAATCCAATTCATAATCCCTCCTCTAATCTAAGAGGATTGGGTGTAGGGAGTCACTACACGCTTTACAATTGAGAGATTGGTTAACTTTGCTTGTCAATCATACCCTAGCTGTCAATCCCTTATCCATCATATGAGAAACAATGAAAGCGAACAATCGACACTATAATGATAGTAAAGTGATGTATTTAGCCTATGTCTAGGTGAATGTCAAATTGCAACGATATACTTGAAATGAAGTCAGGATGACTGAGCCTAAAATTCCCCAAACAAAGAAAATGCTAACACGTTAGCTTGCGATTGCTTTTGGACATATTCATCATTCGTATTAGTAAAATATGAGGATTTCATAACTCAACAAAACAAGTGGGCAGATTCGACCGGCGATGCGCAAAGTTCAGGCAGCGTATCTGCTTGTCAAACCCAGACCCCCAATGACCCCGAACTACATGTTTTAGATGGACTGACTTATACAAATCTACGACAAAAAAAAACAAACATTAAATCCCACAAAAGGAAACGGAGAACATCCCACTTCACGTCGCCCCCGGGTAGCGTATCCCTGCGTGTTGGAGTTGACAGCCAGCTGTTGCAGGCTAGTGTAGAAACTCGAGTCGCCACCCTGACTGTAATATCACATCACGCTGATCTGTGCAACTACATTTTCTCCACACTTTACCGATGTGATGCGGGTTAACCTACCGACCAACCTTGAAACGATCAGGCAGACAGTGTGTTTTTTTTTGTTCTTTTGCAAGAGACAGAAATAATAGTGGCTGAGCATGTGACTATGCAGCCCTGAGACAGACAGACGCCGAACAACTCTACTACGATCACGGCCAGAGGGATTAGTTTCTTTCTCATATGCACACGACCGCATGAGTTGGTACATTACATAAGAATTAAGCTGCCACCCAAACTGAGAGCGTACAGTCTCATTTTGTTTTGCCAAAATTATTGCCAAAAGAACGCCAACGAGTAGTCCCGCAAGTGTGCGCAAAACACTTGTCTCCTACCTTACCGGACGGGCCCCTCTCCATCACCATGAAGCCCTGCTTGTACCCGTTCCGACCTCGGCGCAGGCTCCATGATATCATCAGCTCAGATTCTCTCTCTGACCTGTCCTCCTATCGGGGCCGCGTGGACGCGCACTCCCTCCTAGCCGACTAGCGGGCGCGCGCACGACGTGCACGGCGGCGGCGGGGACAGACGCGATCGAGTCCTTTTTTTTTTCTTTTTTTTTTATCGTCACCTGCCGGCAATGTATACACTCCTATGAAACAAACCTCTGACGCGACATAACAAGTGGCAATTAGAATTTATTTGGATTGATTTGTTTAGAGTTTAGCTGGAGAGAAAACACGCTGAGAAATAATATAGTATAATAGATTGTATACTGGAGTATATTGAAGGCTAACGGTCACTCAACAGGTCTTGCGTGGATCTACTGTTTTTTTTT
>OMKK01037728.1:0-12596 GCA_900302305.1 Polymixia japonica | reverse complement strand
CTTTAACTAGTGGTTGCGTGGACTTTTTTTTTCAATTTACTCGTTTTCTGTTGAGCAGTAGGTTATGGAACCCCCCCCCCACACACACACACACACTTAGACTTATTGGGAACTCATTTGACTTTCTCTCACTTTGGAATGAAACAGCCAGACATCTATAAAGTTCTTGCTCACCTGCAACCTTCTCACGATTGGAGGAAACCACCAGTTTCACTTCCTTTCAACATCGGTAATTGATGAGAACTGAAATACCGAGATAGTTTAAGAAGGAAGTTTCTTTAATCATGTGTTTCATATTCATCACCTCCTTGTGATGGCTATTTTAAGCAGGAATAGATTGAAATAGGCCTACAAAACCACACCGTGAATCTAACAGTAGACCATCATGATCATTAGATAGACAGATAGATGGGGAAAGTGTTCTACAGTCAATATAAAGTAGTACAAAAACACGAGAAGGAAAATGGTTGAGTTTCTAAAAATAAAATCCAAAATGTAATGCAGACTTTAAAAACATCAAATAGCAATCTAGTATTATGATGGCAGTAATCAAGGGGTAGTCTGTTACATAAGGTAAATAATAAGGCAAATAAAGTAGGAAAGTCATATGAAACTTTCACTCATGTTGTTGTCATATAATCGAAGGTTATCTGATGACAGTGCCATTCTCATTTGGTTCCAGAATAGGGGTTGGGCCCTTGGGTTTCTTGGCCAGGACATCACAGACTTTCGGCACAACCGCTTCCTCAGCTGAAGGTATTTCAGTTTGGGGAACGTCTCATCCAACAGAACCACCACTGCCACATCCACCTTGTTTAGACAGAATCAGAGATCATTTTTGATTTATAGAAACACGCAGTCAACTCACTGTGAGTTGGGATGACATCCACTAAATGCACAGAGAGATTAATCAAACTACATTGACTGAGGAAACAATAAAAAACAAAATTCATATTACAAACCTTCTCATCTAGAAGCCTCTGCTGAACCATGAAAAAAGCCTGGCGTATCACACCGTTCACTGCAGCACCAACATTGGACAACACGAACACCGTCTTCACGCTGCTATAGACAGCATTGTGGAGGTTCTCGATACAGGAAAGCCCCGGAACGAAGTCCCTTTCTTCCAAACAGAGGGAGAACCTCCGGTGACCTGAGATCTCCAGATGGATAGATAACTCATTGTAGACCCAGTCTCTCACAGCCTGGTTCTCTGTGTCAAACACTACGAAAGCATCATAGTGATGGGAGTCACTACCAGGCAGATGGGAGTAGCCTTTATATCCTGCCCAGAGTACCTGTAAGCAGTACCACAGATCCCAGCCATATAGATGCTTTAACAGGGGCAGAACAGTAAATGCCACAGCCAAGAAAGAACTGAAGAGGAAGGCTAAGCTACCATATATCTCCTGGCAGGAACGGTGGTCAACCAATAGCACGCTCTTACCCTGCAGGGACTCTGGGAATTCACAGTGAACACGTGTGGTGAGATAAGGAATCTGTGCAAGAGTTGCCCGCAGGAAATCTGCAAATCCAGAATTAACACAGTCACAGTTAAAGGGATTTTTATGCAGGGTGAGTTTTTGAAGAGCACTACTATTTTGCAGTGGGGGTGGTAGCGACTGGTGGGTCACCTGTTTGAGACTGTTGTGGTTAAGGAAGAGGTAACGCAATGCTTTGGCCTTGGTGAAGAAGTTCTCAGGAAGAGAGCTAATCTTGTTGTGACTGAGGTCTAAGAGAGCAAAATCTGATCCAAATTCTATAACTGTTTGAGGCAAATTGGTAAGATAGTTTTGGCTGAGGTTGAGGTGGGATAGATTGATAAGCACAGTGATGTTCTCCCATGGAAAATAGTTTAATTTGTTGTTGCTAATGCTCAGTGCTTCAATGCTCCTTGGTAGGTTACAGAGCACATCTGGTGAGACTGACCCCAGTTCATTTTGAGAAATGTCCAGGTAGATTAAATTTGTAAGGTTTTGGAAGAAATTGATGTAGTTGTTGCCATTGGAACCCCACATGATGTCTAGGTGATTCCCAGCGAAGTATAAATACTTTAAAGATTTGCTGATCAATCTTTTATCTATGCGCATCCCAATGCCATTATTTGCCAGACTTAGGACTTCCAAGTAAGGGAGATTATCGATGAACTCAAAACGATGGCCCATGCCCCTCATAAGGAAGTGAAACTCATTGTTACTAAGGTCCAGTATCTTCAGAGTGGTGTTAAGCTCACTGAAAGCCTCTCTAAAGTAAAGGTCAATTCTATTGTATGACATATCAAGACAAACTAAGTTTTTCATGTTATAAAATATTCCACCCTTCAAAGTCTGGCTCATGTAATTGTAAGAAAGGTCTAAACAAAGAGCCTTTTCCATACCTGCAAATACATTTTTGTTAAGGAAGAGAATATCATTTTGAGAAAGGTCAAATGTCAATTTATGTCGGCAGAAAGTGTTTTTGAAGTCCCGTATTGTTGGAATTCGTGACACATTGTCCTTCCACATTTCCAACATGTTTTTGTCAGGAGTTTCCCAGAGGTCACTTTTGGTGCTCCTTTTATCTATGAGCATTAGGGGTGGGTCAGGGAAATCATGAAATGTGTACAACCTCTGATTCTCTGAGCTTTGTTGTGAAGCATGCATAGAGGATGGACTGGAACAGCGTGGAAGGAAGGTCAACATGTTCTGGGAGAGGTCAACTTTGCAAAGGGAAGGTAACCGTCTCAGAGCACTCACGTTACAAGAGTCGATGAAGTTCATTCGCAGCTCTAGCACCTCCAACTCATGAAGCTTGGACAGAACTTCAAAGCTTTGCCTTGAAACTGCGTGGAAAAAGTTTCCACTGAGGAGAAGTTGTCTTAGACCAGAGACATTAACAAGATGTGGTGAAAGTATCAGCTCAGGAAATGTCATCATTGGTTGATAGTTATAAATGAGGCTGATCCAAGTCAGACCCTTTAGCTCTGTAAAGAAGGTGCCGTTACGGATGGCGTATGCCAGGAGGTTGTCAGAGAGGTCCAATTTTTGTAACTTGCTCAAAGGGCGGAAGAGACCCTCCGGAAAAGTATGCAGAGAGTTTCCCCTCAAACTGAGGAAGATGATAGAACTGTTCTCGGCATAGAATGAGTTCGGGTGTAGGTAGAGGGGGTCATTGTTGGGGCAAGGAAAGCAGGGCCGGGCTGCATGGTCACAACGCTGACAATTCCATTCCAGATTTAGATCTGTGAGGTTGGTCAAGTTGGCAAACGCCCCTTCCAAAACCTGAGTTATTGCATTCTCTCTTAAATCCAGACTCTCCAGTGAAGGTGGCAGTCCTGTAGGGACCGATGTCACATTATTGTATCCCAGAGAAAGGTTTTTGAGTTTGGAAAGCTCCTTAAAAACACCCTCACGTAGGTAAAAGGACTGGTTGCAAGGGTTTGCATAAAAACAGTTCTTAGAGAGGAGGAGCTGCTCTAGATTTGGAGCTTTGAAAGGATTGTTTATGTTGAAGATGTGGTTATTCTCTAGATCCAGAACCTTCAGGCTTTCAGGTAACCAGGGTAGGGAGGTGAGGCTGTTGCCTGACAGATAGAGAAAATGGAGTTTGTCCAGACCCTTAAAGGCATCATCATGGATCTCCATTTTGCATGAGAGGTCATCCAAAGCTCTCCAGCTACCTGGTAAACAATTCCACATTATTTTCAGAGTCTGAAGGTTTGGGATACCCGAGAAAGCATGTTGTCCCACATGTTGTATTTTGGTCTGACATAAGTTGAGTGACACAACCGTGTTGGACCTGATGACAGGGACGTGAACAAGTGGTCTGTAAGAGCAGTCTACGCTGGTAACGTTCATGTCGTTGTCACAAGGGAAGAAGATGGGATTTCTTGTTCTCACTAATGGAAGAAGCACGAGAATGAAAACATTTTGCAACATGGCCTGAAAAGAAATGAGACGACATGGAAAAGAAAATGAGGATTTGTTTTTGACTTCATTTCAGGTTGATATCGATCACTCAAAATATGCAGTCTTCATTGGCAAGTTTTATCTTTTAATGTTTCTTCAAACAAAACATTACCCGTTATTTGTGGCATCGCTCTTATTCCCCTGCTATAGTATAATGTATATAATCACAGAACTGCCAGTAAATATCGCCCAACGAAGTCAAGTTATGTGATGTACTCTGGTTAGTTTTACAAGACATGCTTCAGTAAACCAGCCATGTCTGTTCTGATACAATTTAACAGGTAAACAGATGTAGAGTAAAAAGATGAAGGTTTTCTGTTAATAGGAGAATATTATATTGTACTACCTACCGTATTAGGTGTTGGACTCATCTTCAGCAACTGCAAAGGAGAGCGATCAGAGTAATCCAGCTGAGGTGCCTATATAAATTCTCCTAGATCAAATCTGAAGACCTGTACACTATCTCTTAACACAGCTCAGTTATGCAGAAGTGAAAGAAGACACTCGTACATTCAAAGGCCAGATGTCGACCATGTGACTAAAATGAAAGTTTATTTTGTGAGACATGACAGCTAAAGAATCAAAAATAACATTTAACAATGCAGTATTTTATCCTATAAGTTAAATGATAATTCCGTTTGAATATATGTGAATAGTTCAGTTCTTTATGTTTCCCTTTACCATAATGAAAACTGGACAGACGATGGATGGAGTGTTTTATCCACTGTGGTTTCAGGAAAAAGGAAATTGTTCACCATCTGCCTTGTTAATTTGAGAAAAGAAAAAAAACACACACACACAATGGCAACTGGTATGTGAATACAGTGTACTAAAAGCTTAACATCTTATGTATTATATTTTCTGAGCAAGAAACATTGGATTACAAGATGTCATAGACTGATTACTGTAATGGAATATAATTTTATTTATATATTTTATTTAATTTGACCAAAACTGAACTATCACACTGAAAAGCCCTTTATTTTCTGTTTAGTGGATAAAGGCATATATAGAAAATGTAGGGAAAAACCCTAAAGTAAATAAAAATGTTTCTCAGGAAGTAACAGACAAACTGCTTTTACTCTTTTATTCCCATATTAAAAATGGAATTCCCCAAATGATTGTAGACATCTTCCTAGCTGCAAACAAGTTAGTACAGTTTCAGGAAGTGCATTTTCGTTGGAAAACAGTCTAAATGCTTTGGCTTGGACCGCCCACTGTCCTTTAAAGAGGAGCAGAATGTCTTTGTACGCAGTGTCCTGCTATGATATCCTGGCAGCAACCGCATCACTATTTATCCCACTGCCATCACTGACACAAGTGCTGAGTCATCCACAGAGCGATGTTCATAAAGCCATCCGACTCTGCATCCACCTTGGACAGTGAATGGTTGTTGCCTGGGTACCACAGCAACCTAAAAACAAACGAATAGTAAAGAAGTATGATAAAAGCTCTGTTATGCCACGGATATCCTAGATATCCTGGAAATACATGCTGCCAAGATGCACCACTCACCGGACTGGGACTTGCAGTGCCTTCAGAGCTCGGTAGTACTCGATGCCCTGCTTGCTAGGCACGCGCTTGTCGTCCTCCCCCAAGGTGAGCAACACCGGGGTCTTCACCTGGGAGATGGATCGCACACAATTACTACGTTGTCTTAATGAAGACGCGCACGTACACGCACACGCACACGGACACGCACACGCACACGCACACGGACACGCACCTGTGTGACGTGTTTAATAGGGGACTTGCTCAGCATCTGCTCCCAAGCAGCAGGGTCAGGCAGACAATCTGTACTGTAGTTGTAGCCGGCCTCCACCATACACCTGCATGAAACATAGTGAATAAAACATGCACACAACGAATAGGTGCTGGATGGCTTTGAGGCGTTTCGTTCCCACAGTGCTTGTATGTGTGAGCATTATTGAATACTTCCTTTCCCTGCGGAGAAGCAGACAGATGCTTTTTATCCCACTCTGCCCCCCCCCTACTGTCATCAGTGGAGAATGTCAGTTCTGCCAATCAGAGGCATAAGCTCAGATCTGTAGTTGTGAATGACTAACAGAACAATGTTAATACACATTGAAATGTGTGTATAAATGTGTGCGTGTATATACTGTATGTGTATACATACATGAAAAACACACACACACACACGGGCATGCATGTCAATGCATACCAGTCTGGGATGTCTGTGCTGCCGATCATGGAGGCCATATTAATGACAGGGTTGCGAGCCACACAGGCCTTGTAGAACCCTGGGTACTGGCCAATCAGATGACAGGCCAGGAAACCACCGTGGGAGCCCCCAGTAACTGCCACTTTCTGCTCATCGAACTCCCCACCTTTCAGGACGCTCTCAACAGCCAACTGGCGTGACATTGACACATGATAAAAGTAAGAGAACCATTTGTGGTGTAGAGGAAAACAGGTTAGAGCACCTTTCAAAACCAAAGTTACAAGAAATAAAAGAAAACAGAAGGAACATAATAGTCAATTGTAGCAACACTTAAGAAAAATAGTTAAAACTATTAAAACGAAAACTGTAAAACAGTCATAAAATCAAAACAGCAGAACAAAATAAAAAATAAAGGGGAACCTAAAACTATCAAACGAAAGAGCACAAGACAAAAACAATACTGCAGACATGAAACATGAGTCAATCAAAAACTGCCAAATAGAAACCACAACTAAACAAAGAAGAAGAACCTTATCCATATTATGATGCCAAAAGATACTCTACTAAGATATATGTTAGGAATTAAAAACTCTTCAGAAATAAGGTGTAAATAGCATTTGGAGTTCTGATATGTTGCTTTTCCACTGCGCAGTACTGGCTCAACTCGACTCGCCTTTTTTTGGTTTTCCACTGGGCATAGTACCTGGTACCTGGTACTATTTTTGGTATCACCTCTGTCAAGGTTCCAAGCAAGCTGAGGCGATAAAACATAAAACCACTGTAGACTACTGATTGGCCAGAGAGAATCGTCACTAGCGTGACATCCTGCACCCGCCATGTTTAAATTGCGAAGCTATTGTAGCAGCTGCAAACATTCACTGCTACGAGCACCTACTCATTTGCAACGATTTGACTATTGGAACTATTAGAACTAACTATTAGAAATGGCAACCTGAAAATCCAAATCTGTCTCTTTGCTGTAGCAAACATACCGAGAATCAAGAACACAATCCCTTCGATATCCTCCATTGTTCCTCTGTGTGTCGCATTGAAAATGACATCATGGCGGGTTCATGCGGCATCGCTATGGCAACCAGCTACAATCAGGGGGTACTATTTTTGCAGTGGAAAAGGAAGCAAAGCGAGTCGAGTCGAGTTGAGTTGAGCCAGTACTGTGCAGTGGAAAAGCGTCTTTAGAGTTATTTGCAATATTCTCACTTGAACATCTTGGACGTCCTGGGTGCCCACGTTGCCAGGTAGAGAGAGGATGCTGTCCTGGCCGTAGCCAATGGAGCCTCGATAGTTCACTGAAACACATTAACACATTAACACCTATGGATCCGTTTTAAATGCTGTAATATATCACAATTTCATTAGACAAATGGATGGAATGAAGGTATGAGTCACATTCTGGCACCCCAGAAGGCTTACTCAGCCAGCATCTAGGGCCCTGTTGCCTATGCTCCATTACTGGCTGTAACAGAGAGGCTTTGGCCCTTCCTCATCCACTTAAACACAGACACATCCTGTCATTGGATGAAACTCCCACAACCAGGTTTTACACATATGAAAAGCAGTAAATATGTAAGACTTGAACTCACCCAGTAATATAGCAAAGCCCATCCTGCATAGCACAGAGCAGGAGAGAAGCCACTCAGCTACAACCACCGAATGAGGACCACCTGAGTAAAAGAAAGAGATCATGTAGTACATTTGCACTGAAAGTTATTTCTGGCTGTGCATGTAAAAACTTCCAAGACTACATGTAAGAAACTCTATTGCATACTAACCAAAATTATCTGTAACATCACAAGACCATTCTCCATTTTGGGAATACGATTGACCGAGAAACCTGCCTAAATTAGGACACTATTTTCATAGCAACCACTGTGGGTAATGCTAAGCTATTGCACATTTTTTAAGGTGAATCACTGGTTTAAGGGAGAGCAGGGTACGATGAGACGAGTGTTTATGAAAACTAAAAATATAATCCTTTTTTGCAGATCCATTCTTACCATTTCAATTGTTAGTATATATCTGAAATATGGGTAGATGTATTTGTCTTAGTCCTTACGTTATTTGTAAATACTGGCTCATCTTACCCGACTACACCCCGATACATCCAAGTGTGAGGAAACCATGTCAACCAAGGTCATTTCTGAAAACCAATTGGGAATGGCTTTTGCTTTAATACTAAATAGCTACGTCTTTTGCAGCTAAGCTAGCAGTTAGCAGATGCTTAGCTATCCTAGTCCCATAAGATAAAGAAATTACTCATTAAAGAGAAAAAACAAAAGTTGATCATCATATTCTTTAAATAACAGACATCTCACTGCCTGCACTGAGAAGAAAACATTTAAATTTTTTATTTAGATCAATTAGGTTATATCTCTTCATTCATCATGAATAATTACTATAAAATAATGATGTAAGGATTTTTTTTGTTTTCCGATTGGTCAGTTTACTTGCATTTTAGTAAAATGTGGGACCATTTCTGTGGGATCATTTCTGACATGTTAGGTCAGAAAGAGTGAAAGGTTGTCGTTCCATAAATTGTTTTGCTTTATGAGCAGATATGCACAAGAGAACCTGCTAAAACCGCTGTACTAAAACACAATATGACCAACCGTGAGGGGTAACAATGAGAGGCAGCTTCACGTCCTCCTTCACCTCCTTTGGTTTGATCAGCAGGGCTTCAAAATCCAGGCCAGCTAGAACACAAAGAACCATTTGTTATTCCCATCACGATCACATATTCTATGCAGTTCCGTCATATATCTCATGTACTACAAGAGCTAGATCCTCTCCAGAAGGAAATGCATAACACGAGGACAAACAAAAGGGCAAGAAAGACTGCCACCGACCCTGCCCACCTATGCAGCCATCTGTTCAAAAACCACATCATAACCACAAATCCACACAGGGAGACAGCATCGGTCGTTTAAGATCAAGTCCACAGCTCACCTCGGCAGCTCACCACCTGCAAACCCTGTCATGTCTGGAATCCTCCTCCCCAACTGTCCGTCAACCTTATTACCATCATTATCTATTACCATCTAATTCATTATTTAGCATTAACTTGCACTGTTATAATGTCTTCACAGCCCTGTGTGTTTCACACCTGGCCCACACTGCATTTTTGCAGGCTCTCCAGCCCTCTTAATGTATTTTGTGCACCTCATGATAATCTGTACAACATCATCATGGTACAATCAGGGCTTAAGACTAACACATTCTACTGATGGCACTGGTACTACCATTTTTTGGCACCAACATATAATTTGGTCACAACATTTTTTTTGCTGCTGTGCAGAAATAATAACCTGGCCTTTGTGTCCCATTATGCACTTACATTCCATACAGAACAGGCTGATGACTACCCATTTCTTAATTTAGCTTCTGCTGTTCTTACATTGATTTGAAAAAAGGTTAATATTGTTCGTTGCATGGATGGCAGACACCATCGCAACAGCGATTTATTTAAAGTAGCTGTTGGGGAAAAAAAAATGAGACCTGGTTCCCATGGACTACTGTGCAAGTCTGCTATATAGGATTGCAAGGACCGATTGCAAAAGTTGGTGACTTTGTAGAAGGCTCTGGATCATCACTAAAATCAGCACTGGGAATCCATTTTGTAGTGTTTAGGCAGGACAACACAAGCAATTGGGTTTATTCATGGATAATTAGTATAGCCATGGATACAGGGATATTAGAATGCGGAATATCAAATATGAATCTAAACATATTCATGTTTTTCTATTTCTAAACATATTCAGAATATGACCTTAACCAGGATATAAGATGGTATAAGGTATACTGCATGTAAACTTAGTCAGTGGAATGTGATCTTTGCAACAAGTGTCTACCACTTCAGGTCAGCCAGTGTGTTGATAGTCCCTCTTTTCAAAACCATGCTTACAATCCCCGGCCTATGTCTAAAGTCCAAAGTCCAAGAATCTGGGCACCACAGAGGAGGGGAAAAGTCAAGCTTGTTTTTAACTGTAACGAGACGCGTTCAACTGCAACGCCACAGTTACAGATGAGCTGCAGTTCTAGACCTGCAGTTTCAGACGGTGCATACGTAAGATGTACAGGTATGGAAACACAAAGAATGTGCCGTTTCAAAGCCCACTTGACATTTAATGTACTCAAGTATCAAAAGTAAAAGTACTCTAATATTATATCCTCATATGTTGGTAGACATTCAATCTTTGATGTATTATCCTAGTTAGGTTAAGCTAAAAGGTTGGTAGCCTAGTTACGGCTGCCCTGATGACTTCCTCTTTGAATTGGTTGGCTCAACAAAAAGTATGTCCTTTTTTATTAATTTATTGCATGTCTGCATAATGCAAAACCCCTTTATTAAAAATTAATATAATGGAGTAAAAAGTAGGATAATTGAAATGTAGTTGAGTATATAAAGTCTCCAAATATGGAAATAAGAAAAGTACCTCAATATTGTACTTAAGTGTACTTTACTTTCCACCCATGTTTGTGTGTGTGTGTGTGTGTGTATATATATATATATTTATTTATTTATGATAAACATTTTTGTAAATATTCCAAATATATCCAACCTATAAATTAATATAAAATGAGTCAAGAAATAAGAGAAGCACCTTAAAAGAAACCTCTGAGGGAAGGCCTGATGCAGCGTCTGAAATTGCAGGTCTAGAACTGGGCATTGCAGCGTTCGGCTTTGGTGTTTTCTCCAGTGCCACTAACATCAAACACTATCAGGAACACACTGCCAGAAAAGCACCCCCTTTTCAGCCGCAAGCCAAGAGCACTGCTGTCACCTTGAGCCAACCTTTTCACACCTAGTCATTTTCTCCTCTGGCCTGTCTGGTAGAAGCTTATTGTGCAGAACCAAGACTGTGGGGGCCTGGCATTAGGTTAGCGTTTAGAAACAAAGTTAGATGTCTATAGTTAGACTCCAATATTTTGGCAAATTCCAGTCAGATGAGCAGACAGATACCGTTTTCATCTCTGTACGTCCAGTAAAAAGTTGGGTCCAGAGCAAATGCTAACGTGTTAGCATCATGACAGGAGTTGGGCAGGGAGAGCTAGCCTAGCTCCTAAAAGTGAGGAAATACACCTTCCAGCAACTGCAACAGCTGACTTATTACATTTTGCATCTCTGGAATTCACTAAGTTTAAGAAAATAAATTACAAAAACGAGATCTCCATATTTTACAAGCACTTACTCTTGGAACTATTTTGTCCTAACAAATAACTAGGCTTGAGAGGCTGCACACAGCTAATACTCACTATGCCCATCAGGACTAATGTTTGTGGGTCTCTCAATGACTATAAGAACAGGTTGGGGTGAGACTCTGAAAGGACCAGAGTACATGGAGCCACCTCCCATCCCCATTCCTACTAGGCAGGGACCAAGCTTTTTGAGAATAATGATCTGCAGCGGGAAGATCATAAATGTGGATTTATGAGAATAACCGAGGCCTATCCTGATAACCGCCTCCCAGCCAGAGGCCCCATCCTCAGGTCAGAGGGGTGACTACAGTCACATGGGGGTGGAGATGGTGAAACAAATGAACAAACCCAGGGAGCCTAAAATTAGCACCATCCTTCAACTCTGTCAGAAGCCTGTTAGGGTGTCTATTTGCTCCTGTGATACAACCTTGGAAGCAGAGGAAGCAGAGGAGGATTGCAATGGCAGAAGGGCAAAGATCCAAAAGATGGATGGAAGTCATTTCTCCTCAACCCCCCCGGACTCGTCCAGCTGGCAGGAAACTAAGAGGGTGGCGAGATCAATGACCCAGAGACTCAAGAAAGTGCAGAGAAGAGTCTCCTCCACCTGTAGTAGTCAATAAGGAAGACCTGCAGCAAAGACCCTCTGCTTCACTTCCACCAATGTATAGACATTGTTATTTTAGATATCAAATAAAAAGTGCCTTCATTGAAGTGGACTTGGCTCTGGAACTGCTTTGCTTTTTTTAGACCCTGCTGTTAGTTGCATAAAATGTTCACTGATAAACAAAAAGGGTAATGTTATTTATTTATGTTTGTAAGAATTACACAGCAATATCCCGTGGGGAAAATCCTACACAGGGCATCTTTAAATAGGTGCAGAGCACCTTGGTGCAGGACCAGAGTTGTTGTACCATGAGAAGAGAGCATTGAGTTGCAAATATGATACAGCTTACTGGCTAACAAAACCGCTTCTTTTTATTTGCTTCTCAAATAACTGTGTGTTTTGGGGATAAGAGGGGTAAAGGACACAAGCAAGCCACACACTCCTGCAGAATAAGTCCCGTTTCTTACTGATGCGGTTACACTGCCTTGCATGTTGCATTACAACAGCAGCGAGGCAGTGGACTAAAATTACTTTTAAAATGACTTTCCAACAAATGATGCATGACAGCTTGAGTGCTGTAAAAATCCAACAAACCCTATATGAATCACAACATGCTGCTCTACTGGGAAATAAGGAGAATAAATGTACA
>OMKK01037713.1:5767-19834 GCA_900302305.1 Polymixia japonica | reverse complement strand
TCTCTTCTTGAAACAGTTTTTAAAGCATTATGATGATCTCTATATATTTTATTATTTATTTTTTCACATTTCTTGTTTCTGTTTTGTTCTGATTGACTTTTTTCTATTTTTGTTTAATTTTCTGTACTTTGTAACCTCTGTTTTTAAAAGTGCTATATACATAAAGTATTATTATTATTATTATTATCAAGTTCTTCTTTATTGTCATGTGTGTTAAAAATACAATGAAATACTCTGGCTCTGGCTCTCCCTGCCTTCCCAAAAACAACATAAACACTACAGACCTACATGTACACCATGCATTCATATGTATACATTATATACACAATATACAGTACGTGATAACATTGCATGCTATAACAATGTGGGGTGCATATGGGTGCATCAGCTGTTCAGCATCCTGAAACCGTTAAGAAAGGAACTGTTACTGAGACGGGTGGTGTGTGATTTGATGCTCCGCTAACATTTTTTTTTTTTTTATAGATAGAAGGAGCGAGAGAACAGAACATGAGCGGGGTGGCTGGTGTCCTTAATGATGGGTTTTTTTTTTTCCATCTTGCAGCGAGGGGCGTAAATGTTAGGAAGTTGTGTTAGTTCCGTGCCAGTGATTTTTGCTGCCGTCTTTACAGTCATTTGTAGCGGTCTATAGTCCTGAGCAGTCAGGTTGCCGAACAGCACTGTCAGGACTGTCAGGACACTCTCAGCGGTACAGCCATAAAAGTTCACAAGAGTTTTGGTATGAGTACCAGGTACGAGTACCTTCTTGAAGTCAACAGTGATTTATTTTGTCTTGTTGACATTTTAGAGAGAGGTTGTTATCACGGCACCCTGTGGTTAGATCTTCCGCTTCCCTCCTACAGGCCCTCTCATCACTGTTGCTTATTAGTCCAATCACTGTGGTGTCATCTGTGAATGTTATGAGCTGTTGTTGTGATATTTGTGTAAACAGACTGTACAACAGGGGACTGAGACAGCAGCCCTGAGGCACACCGGTCCTAAGAACTAATGTAGATGAGTTCGTTTTTACCTATTCTCACAGTCTGGGGCCTGCCTGTCAGGAAATCAAACAGCCAATTACAGACAGAGTTGCCCAGACCAAGACCTCTAAGTATTAACACCAGTTTGCGTGGTACAACTGTATTAAAAGCAGAGCTATAATCAATAAACAACATTCTGACATAGGCAGATTTCTTTTCAATGTGCACTAAAGCAGTATGCAGAGCAGGTGAGATAGCGCCATCTATAGATCTACGCTAGTTGCTAGCTGTCATGGATTTGCTTTTCCTGTTGTATCACAACCATTACTGGATTTGATACTAATGACATGTGTGGGTGAGTGAATGCCCCAATGCACCAAAATAAGGATTTTGTCTTATATTGTGTTAAGGGTTGCCATGACTACTAAAAAGAATAAAGAAAGTACCATTTCATTGCTTAGAGGTAAGGTGGAGAGAGATGCATTAAGGGGAAGGAAAGAGAGACAGTTGAAAAATATCAGTGGAATTCTTTTTGATGATTCCGCACTCATACACTGTGCTTAATTACTTCATTAATTATCCTGACAAAGAAAATTGGGGATATTTAACAAGTAGTCATTAGTTAATCTTCAGTTACAATGCACAAGCACGAAGGTCAATACCATAAGTCATTTTAAATGAAATACACGTTCAGAAACAATGGCCTTCAGAGGTATGTTTAGACTGAATTAGACAATGCAACCAAGAGTAATTTGTCACATTCAAAAGGCCACAAAAAACGACCACTGTGCATTTTCAAAATGCAAACCATTATATAGGGATTTCTATTCAACGTACTTGAACCCAAAAATAGATATTTACTATCTGTATCTACTATCTGTGTGATTAAATGGAGTGGTGGATTCTTCTTCCTTAGTGTTTGTGTGTGTGTGTGTGTGTGTGCGCGCGTGTGCATACATGTGTGGCGTTTTGCATACGTTCACACCTACAGCATGTGTGTGTGTGTGTTTGCACGTGTTCATGCGCACGTGCGCTCGGGGTACACGGTGTGCGTTGCTTTCCTGGTGATTAATGTCCCGCGTGGCCACTCTCTGACAGGGAGATGACACCCTGCATCGACCCTTCTGGTCTCATTCTGTTTTATTGCTAGTGCCTAGAAGGTGGAGGCACATCACATTACCTTTGAGAGTAACTCAGAAATGCTAATTAAATGGTTACTGAAGACGGGATGAACCGTTTCCACGTCGCGCAACCTTTTCCATTTTATTATTTGACGGTTTCATAAATTTCATTGGTAACCTTTTACATCAAGTCTGGGTTTATAACGTGTTTTAAGTGCATCGGTTGTGTTAGGGTGTAATCTTGTAATCTCTAGATTACTTTGACATCAGGCTGATATCAGAATCTATCTATTAGCGTATAACTGTGTCGGATCTTGTATTTTTGTTTGCTTTCGTATGTGTTTGTATTTTTTGATTTTATATTTCTTCTGCCTGTCTTGTAAAGCGCTTCGGATCAAGCCTGTTTTGTGTTCAACGCGCTGTATAAATAAAGTTGACTTGACCTGACTTGACTATGGACGTACGACCATTTCAACTGTTGTGCTGAAGCCATTGGAGGTGGCTCAAAAACTCAATGGATTCAAACACTCAATGGATATGGAAAGATATGGATTATCACTTTAAATAGAAGATTTGTGTATTTCCTTCACCACTGGTCATGAGCACACGTGTAAATAAGTGGGTAGCCCCACCACCAAAAATAAGCAGAAAATAGCAGCATATTTTAAAATGAATAGTATATTTGATCAAACTGGGCCTTTCTTTGTCATTTGCATTTGCATTTGAAGTTTTCAATAAATAGACATTTAAACTAAAATTTAACGAGGATTTAATATTGAAAGTCTGGCCATGGGACAAAACAAATGTAGTAAAACTTTCTAAAATTGGGTAAAACATTGTGGTTGAGGGATTATTTAAAAAGTATAGCTTTATCTAAGTTTCAAGTCATTATGGTAGAAAGAAAAAGAAAATAAGAAAATTGAAGTTAATTTTGTTGATTTGTTGGGGGAATTATTTCCAGTGTCTGTAAAACAACTCATGCTAGCTCGTGTTGAAAACTCAAGTTTTTCCATTTTACCAGCAATGAGAAAATATTTAGTTAACTGTAGCTTTGTAATGTTATAATTAAATCTGTTCCGAACTGAAATTAGACATGAAATTAGAGAAATTAGCACTGTGCATGTAGTGAACATTTATCACAGCTAATTGCTGCCTGGCAAAGGTTATAATGATACACCTCTGAGTCGCTAAATGTGGCAGTACTTTGTATGCGCTCCTAAACCTTACACCCACTTAAGAAACATATTTTTTTTAAAAAGTGAAAGTTATAGGCCAATAATTTAAAAGTCCTGCCATGCTGGGCACATACGTATAACCCTGTGTCATACTGGGTTTAATCAAAGTGATTTAATCAAGATGACTGGGTCTTGATTAAATGTTCTCAAGGGATATGAGCTCAGCCTGCTGCATCTCTCTGCTCACTAAACAACTGCCGGCCTACTCTCTGTGTTTGTCTCTTGCTTCCACTGTCACTGCTTTATGAAAGCAGCTAAATTGGTTTCCAATGAAAAGAGGTCAAAAGGACCATTGTTAAATTGTCTCGTTTGTTGAATTGCTGGCTTCTCACACTGTGCCCATAGGACCATCAATTAGCTCACAGAGCTTAACAGTGGCTACAAAAAAAACAAAACACAGAAGAGCAGACCACAAGTAGTCGGTTGCCTTGAATCGGTTGCTAAACGTTTGCACAAAAGCACGGGGAGAAGAGATTTACACTCCCGTTGACAGCCTCCGGAGGCTCTGTGGATACGAGCAAAAGTCTGTGAAAACTCGGCCGAGAACAGTTAAGTCAGTGGATGTGACGTCTCCATGACAACTGGATTCCAGAACAACTGACCTGTCACCGCAGAGGCGAGACAGCGCAACACAGATCCACAGCATCTCTTGACCGGAGAGTGAAAACCCAAAGTAAGGGAAGAATTTTTTTAGTCATTTAAATAAATATTATTTTTTTTTTTTAAATCTAGGGTGTTTCATACACAAATGTAGTAGGGTAACTCTTATTTCTCCAGTTAACATAGTTCTGGTTGACAACCTTGCTTTCATAACTTTTTTGATAATGAAGTTGCATCAGCTTCTCAATAGAAGCTACAGTATCTCAACATAGGCAAAATCAATAATATGTGCTGCACAAGCATATTAATTATAATAATGAATAATCGTACACTTTACATCACTTTTTTAATTCTTCACTGTCGCGTGTAGAGTAAGATAAGGAACTGAAAGATGTATTATTTTCTGCTGATAATAGTTAATAGATCACTAGTTGCGTTTCCATCCAACCATTTTTATATGAACTGTGGTGTATCGAATTATGCTGAAAATGTTCAAGTGAAACGGCAAGTTTTGATAAAATGTCCTCGATGTCACAAAAAAATGTTTACGCTCGCTTGAGCTGGAAATGTTTTTTTGTCTTCCTCTCTCTTTAAATATTTATTAGACAGCTTTAGATATTTATTTATGAGTGAACACTGTAGATCTAAAAAGTAGAATTGTAGATCTTTAATGAATGTACATTATTTGAAGGATTGGAATTCAGTTAGAGCTAAAGACCTCAGAGTCATATAGTTGGACACTTCATTGATCAGAGAGTCCAATCAACATTTAATCACTTTACCAATTAACATGTAAAGCAGGTTTTCTCATAACATGTAATCCATTACTCCTTGAAGCGAGGTTACCCTTGCTTGTGTTCAGGTGCACGCTGTCTTTTGTCATCCAGAGTAGTGTTAAGGCGTAGTGACATCTTGCCTACTATGTTGGTCTATATTGCCGCTATCTGTCGCTGCGCTCTTCACCCTGTAAACCATCCTACCTTCAACCTTCTCTCCATTCTCACAACACGGACCCGTCTTTTACTCTTTTTTTTTTCTCTGTATTTTAAAAAGAGTGTCACGGCTCCTCGTTCGAACCTTCAAAGACCTCCAGTGCGCATTAGCTGGAGACGGGACTCAGAAGAGGAGAATCAAAGCGACGGCGTCAGTAGAGGCAGCGCGGCGGCTTGCGGCCTTCTTCCCGATTGTCCCGGCGCGCAACTGTTCCTCCGACATCAAAGAGGCGGGAAGCAGGGGGAAACACGTTTGAGCGAGGAATGCGCGCCCGTTTTTTTTTTTTCGTAAATCCTGAACTTGGGAGACAGGGGGGATGGCGAAGACGTAGGAGATTTACGAGCTAGCGTTCACCGCTCTTTAAGAGGACGCATAACGGAGTGCGCTTAATGATTTATCACCATATGCCACAATGGAAATCAAAATGGATTTCTAAGTCTGCTCCACTCTTAAATCCAGACCTGGAGGAATGTGATTTATGAAACTGACATCAGGAGCCCGGGGTGTTCTGCTTCGTGTCTTAGAGAGCATGCGTTGAATTGGCCTCATTAAGCACGTTGAAGATATGTACAGTGCCACGCATGTTGTAGAAATGCAGTTTCCTTGACTGCAACCCGCCTGTCTCTTTCAGCGTGCCAGTTAACAAAGATGAATCACAGATGCGTTCCTCGCTCACTGAGTTCATTACACCAAGCAGGGACATTCTACAACGCACGCAAACACAGAAGAAGAAAAGTGTTATATGCTGCTGGGTTGCACTTGTATTTTCATGGAAAGATACATAAAATAATGAAAATATATAAACAGCGTTCTCTGGTGCCTTAAGTTCTCAGTGATACCTTTTCCTGTGAAACTACTGAGGACGATTTTTAAGGCCAAAAGCAACGACAAGCAACTATGAGGAAAATAATATTTTCGTTCGGGAAAGGTAATCATTTTTTAGTTGCCTCTGAGAGAGCAACCCGAATCTTAAAGGCATGAAAGCTGTAAAGATTGTGGAGTCTGGAATAAACTGAAGACCTCTCTGAAGGAATTATGCTGCTGATAAACACAACGTTCTAATCTCGGGGCGACTCAGATAAATGCAGGATAGGTGGGGGCAAAGCCTTTGCCTATAGGTCCGTCTCAGTCCACTGCAAACGTCCTGCCATTGTCGAGGACGCGCAATCTCAACGTTTGAGTTAAATCTACAGCCTACACGTGTACAGAGGTGTACAGACGCATACACATTAGCGCGGACGCATGCGCACGCGTCAAAGCACACGCCTGATCTCTTTATTAAAGTCTTGGTTGTGTTATGTTTCGTTCTTTCTGTTCTGTAAAGCACACAAGGTTTTGTAAAAAATACATCATCAATAACTTTCACTTGAGGATGTCTTATCATACATAAATATTTATAGTCTGCCCAGTTGCCACTTTGTTTTGAGCTTTCAGAATACTATATTTTCAGGTTGTAATCTCACCTCAAGGGACCTTATTACTTACTGGGTCACTTGATATGCAATCCCCACAGCACTGACTAGATTAATTTTAATTAAAAAACGTATGAAATAATTTGAGATCTTCACCATCGTACACAGAGATATTGAGAGACAGAGGAGTACATTTCAAGTTATTTTAGCACTGTAGAGATCATCAAAAGCTGTGATCTATGTTGCAATGATGTAGAGGAAAATTGCCTCAACTTCCTCAAATCAAGGAATCAAGTTAATTACAGTTATCTAAAACTAAAATGAAGAATCAAACTAGGAATAAAAAATATATTTCAACAAACTAACTTAAAAATTGCTAACCAAACTTGAACACATTTAATAAAACTTCGAAAAAAACAACTATTTTGCAATTAAAGCTGACGTTAACCAATATTTTGTTAAAGAAATGAATGGAAATTCTTTTCAGTTTTACTCTTAATGAATAACTGCCATACTGATACATCAGCCCAGATAAATTATTCATATTATACATATCCATGTTTATCCAAAGACAATTTTATGTAACAATGTAACCAATTACTTCCCACACAATCTTCAAAGATATGACAGTGAAAAAATAAAAAAATACTAAAAATACTACACATTTAACTAAAATAAAAAACTAACCTAAAACATTTATGAAAAATATAAAGTAAACCAAACCTAACACCTTCTGAGAAATAAGTGAAACTAAATTGAAATGGAAATGTATTATTTCAACCAAAACAGTTCACTAAGAAGAATTGAAGAGCTTCTTTTTCAAATAAGAACAAGAACTCCTGGTATGATGGTAAAGAACCTTTATGTCAACTTTTACATATTTGTCTTTCTTAAGCTGACTATAGAATAATAATAATGAAAAATCATGTTATGCTCACAGTCATTATGAAAGAATAGTAGCATCATTAACAAGTAAGCTGTATCCCACATTTATGCGAATTGCAGACCTGAGTCAAATAGCAAATCATCTTACTTTTTTTTTTTTAACTTCCATGGCGCTCAAGAGAGGCATTGACGTCATTAGGACAATTCAAATTCAGGTAAGTTGTCAATCATAGAAAAGAAAACAAATTTTATTTTATTAAATTGTCTCCTTTGATTGTCTTTCTGGCACTCATTATAATGTCCTTTGTGGTAAATCCCCATCTGTCTGGTGCTTCAAGCAGGTTAAAACCATTAAGAAGTGATTTCATTGGCAATGAAGAAAGCATTTGAGAGGGGAACTAGCTCCTTCATAATAAGCTGGTAAATTGCTTAATAAGTGTTAGACTACAGTAGGTACAGCCTGACAATGCATAATGACCTGCAATGTAGACCTGTTCACAGGCATACTGTATTTTGGAAAGTGTGTGTAGTATGGACAGTGAACCATGCAGTACTCATGGTGTGTAAACATGGAATGCCATTTAAGTCAATATTAAATAAATAAATAAATACTGTCTTCATAGGCATGTTTATAGTGACTTGAATGACATTCCATTTGTATACTGTATGCTTGTCTGCGTATATACAGTTATAAATTGTTTGTATGGGTCAGGTCAGAACACTGGCCACACTTTTTGTTTGTAACTGTACCATCCCACCAGTTCGTTTAATCATATTGAACACCATCAAAAGACGTATACACCTAATTATTTACTGCTATGACAACATTTCCCCCCAAGGACATTAACATTAGTTCAATCTATAATCTGACCTAATCTACGAAACATTAAGATAATGCGCGTGGTTAGCTGGATCGTTGTAAATAAATTAGCAGCACAACAGGACTGTTGACTAGTGAGGCCTCTCTCTCCTCTCACACACACAATTCACAGAAACAGTTGCAAAGAGTGCAACGTGTTTTGAAGCAGCAGGGGAAACTGAAACCGACAGGGCCAGGGATGGATTGCTTTTGTTATGAAAAAAGTTTGACAAGGTACTGTGACTGGACTATGGATATAACGGAGAGAATACAATCAGTGTACAGGAGCACCTAGAGAATACAAAACTGCTTGCTTGTGTTCTGTTTGTGTATCTGTTTGTCTTAACTAGCTAAATGATTGACTGCCTGAAAATATTTCAATGTTTGTCCACCATGACAATGAAAAGCTTGTTAAAGTTGGGAGTTCATCCCTACTCCAAACTAACTATACTCCTTAATATGTTATATGCTTTATTAAATCCGACAAGGGGGAAATTCTTCTTCTCCCTGCCCAGATGTAAATTAGCTATCTAGCTAACTCTGGTATAGAACCGGTTCTGTACATGGTCCCTGTCAACTAAACCAATAAACGAAACTAAACTAAACTAAACTCTTTATCCCTTTGGTTGGGGAGCAGGGTCGGCAGCGCCCCTGGAGCATGTAGGGGTCAAGTATGTTGATCAAGGATACTTGAAAAGGTATGGCGACATGGGAATCGAAACATGGACCTTCCGACTGAGGGACAATCCTGCAAACCACAAAGCCATCCTGTCACATCTCGGGCTTACTGGTTTGCCTAATATGACATAATAAGTGTTATAAATGTGTTCTACATACAGTAGAACAATCAACCTATACACAGTATAACTGGCCTGCACTAACACCACATGTGCAAAAGACAGTTTGTTGGAAACTAACTAAGCATGGCAGGCCAGTAACACAAGGATAAACAGCCTTAATATGTCAAAATGTGTTGCTACTACAGAAGTAATAGGTCATAAAATAGTTCATGAGACTCATACAAAAACATACTGTAGCTAGTCTCAGTCACTTATTTATTTCACTCTTTGCCCTTTTTAACACTAGAACCGTTGCATTTAGTGTAGCTCCTCGAACCCCCTCGTTTTCACCTCGCACCACATTTACAAACTACAAACAGTGCTAAAATAGTTTTTATATTGTCAATTATTATAATATAATTATACAGTAAAGTATATTATTTTTTAGAATAGCCCATGTTCAAAATAGAGGCAAAAACTATTTAAAAATAAAAACTAATTTAGAGAAGTTAATATAACACTAACATAAACACTGAAAACTCCGGTGGTTTGCTGACCAACCGGTGTTGCTAGGCAACCAGGAAAAACACCGTTATGTAAACACTAGGGAGAGGTCATGTTGACCTTGTGGAGGTTCTACGTATAAATACATTTATACTCTAAAACCTTCTAAACATGTAGGATTATAGAGAACACACTTTAGTAAATTTCATGGACACAGAGTCTGATGGGTTTTATTGAAACAGAATTACAAGTGTTTGAAAAAGTGAAAGTGGTAAAAATGACCTCACAGCGGTTCTAGTGTTGCCTGTGTGTGTGTGTGTGTGTGTGTGTGTGTGTGTGTGTGTGTGTGTGTGTGTAAACAAAAAAGTTAAACAAAGAAGAAAGAACTAAAAGAGATAATCTCAGTTGTTCAGTTTGATGTCATCTGTGAATTGTACAATATTTGTGCCAGATAGAGGTGCTGTTAGAGGGAAGGAGGGCTTTAGGACCATGCGGTGACAGTCAGAACAGACTTTGTGAAGTAAAATAGCATCAATAACTGTTGCCATCTTCCCTTTCACTGTCCCCAGAGCAACAGCGTTCACTGTGCAATTACTCTAAATGATTGAAAATAAATAAATTATGTAAATGGTTAAAAACATGTACAGAGCTATTGTAGACCATTTTTTTTTCCACATGGAGAAGGATCTTAATTTTTCATCCAGCTTGAAATAACAGAATGTGCTCAAGGCCTTTAACCGTCTGATGCATGAAGTAATTAAAGCGCTTCTTTTTCATAAAGGAAGTACATACACTATAGATTTGTTTCTGTTTCACTGCATAATTTAAAGAGAACAATGATCTCTTAGTTAACCTAAATACAAAACCAGATTTCTTCATTCATTGTACGGGTCTGTTACATTTTAGTAGAACACATTGCAGTGTTATTGTTTGTTATTTGTTATTTGTTATCTGTTATTGCCAAGAGTTTACTTTCATAGTTTGCATGATCAGATGCAATCCATCTTTTGCAAAAAGATTTCTTTTCTTTTTATTTCATTTTTAAAAGGCTTATGACCACACTCATCTATGCATTATGCACACAGTATGTTTTTTTCCTATGCTCTTTTTCCTATGCTTTATGAGAGTTATGTTTATAGCCAATACGAGAACAGCCTGTCGATTACAGCTAGAAACCAGATAAGTGTTAATCTTGCCCCTGCCTTATAACACTGGTTTATAGCTCCTTAGAGAATGAACTGGAAAGCATTGGAAATATGAATCCAAGGACATTTATGGGTTTAGAATGTGTACGTATTTTCTGTTTCACAACTGTTAGCTCTAAAATATAATAAATATCGTTCAGTGTAAAAGCTTGTAAAATATATTGAGTCCACTACTTTAGACCATAAGTTAGAACTTCTTTAGATCTATGCTTTGCGAGAATGTTAAATGCCAGGTGAGATGTCTCATGCCATAGGAATGACATATTAATAAAAAAAAGAATATATAGTATATATATTATCCACCTTCAGAAAAAAAAAATACTGCGCTCTATAATATTGTCATTGTAGCTCATTCTTAACAAGATTCTTAGTCATTTTATTGAGATCATTTATTATAGACCCCTATGGGGCAATATAAAATCCTAGTAGCTTATGATAATTGCATGAAAAAGTGTAGGTGTATTATCATAGTAGAGGACTATTACACAATTATTGGCTAGATTGACAATAAATTCATATAAAAACAAGTATAGGATCCTATAATACTTTTTTCATATGGTTAAATTTAGATTTATTTTCAATATGCATGAACTTTTCAATGCAGCTGAGGGCTCTACCCAGGCTATGTAATATTTACAGTCAGTTGATATGAGGTTTTTCTTGTTTGTACCCTGTGCACCTATCAGCGCACCCTGGCCTCCAAGCTTGGCTCTGTTGCCGAGGTGAGGAGGGGAGCTCTGATTCATTAGACCTCTCCGGAAGCTGCCAGGGGGAAAGTTCAGGCAGCATCACGAGGTGTAGTCGGCTTCGGGGGGAAATCCTCCACGCCACTCTCAGCGTGTCTCGTCTCAGCAGGTAAACCCTCTAAACACGTGTCTCTCTGCAGGGGGAAGCAGCACCGCGGAGGAGGGGGGGACCGGAATGCCCGCAAACCCCCACCTAGGCTCAGAGGAGAGGAGGCTGTATGGAGATTAGGACAGCTACGCCGGAGCCAAATCAACAGGTGACCGACCCTGGAAATCGGAAAACCACCCAGCTCATCATAAACCCCCCCACCGCGCCTTCCTCTAGGGTAGCGACGGGGCACGGGGAGGGGCCGGTAAAAAGGCGACATAATCAATCAACGTAGGCAGCCTGACTTTCAACCTAGCGGAACATTTCAAAAGGGGAATTCAGGCATATCACTCGGGTTCCCTCATCCTGTCCCCGGCGCGCCACCGACACCCGCCCTCCACACACACACACACACACACACACACAGCGGCGCGGTTCATTCAAAGGTCGGCCTCTTACGCGTTTCGTCGGGGTCGCGGCGGTCGAGCTCCGGAACGGGGCTGATGGGTATTACGCACCGAGTTCACTGTCGATAGAGTGTCTGTCGTTAGAGCTAAGTTAACAACACACAACATGCAAACAGCTGCTGGATATTATGCGTGTCAGACCTGCCTCTCGCTGAATCGCTGGGAGGGGCAGCACTCTCGCTCGCGCTCTCTCTGTGGATAACAGCTGTGCGGCGTTACTTCCAGTCTTGCAGACACCGAGTCGTCTGATCAACTCTTGAGAGTGTATCATATACATACGGAAGTGTGCGAAAACATTTACGCGCGCGCAAAACGCATTTTGGAGTGTAATTTGATTTTTCAACCTTATTTTGATAAATGGAATGGTCTCCAACTGACTTGCTCAACCAGTAAAGTAAAAACCTCACGATTTATAAAAAGGTCTGATGTTTGATTCATGAAGAGGGAGAAAATCTACCCAGCAAATTGCTGCTCCCTCCCTAACTGCTCCTTCAAAGAGAAGGGGTAGAAAACCAATACCTATATTTTATTTTCTCCATATCCTCCGAAATTGCTTAGCTCGAACCAATAGCGAGAGAGAGAGAGAGAGAGAGAGCGAGAGAGAAAAGCGAAAGAGAAAGATAAAAAGTTCTGAACGAATTCAACGATATCGTGCCTGTGCTCGGCCTGAACGTATAGGAGGCACAGTTGCCTTGGTTGTGTGAGCAGCCATTAAGGGAGGATTTACAGACCTTCCTGTTCATCATATCCTCTTTACCAGCTCCTAAATGACCCCCTCGCAGCAGCTTGTCCCAACAGAAGGGCATCATCGTCTGTATCACCGCCTGTTTATTGGGACTAAAGTAGCAGGAGATGCAAGCTGAATACAAACGACGCCGCCATTTCAATAAGTGCCCTCCATCCAACTAAACCTTCGTAGCTTTGAAGGTACTCGTTACTTATAAATTTAATTATTACTGCCCCATTGTTTCACTTAACAGTTAAACATTTTAATACTGTTTTTGGCCATATGCCTTTGACAGGGAATGTCATTAACCGGTAGTCAAGTTTATTTGTATAGCCCTTAATCACATTACGGTCTCAAAAGGCTTTACAAGCCCACAGTTACCAAGGAAATTAAACAACACCCCCTGACCTTAAAGGGGAAGTCCGTTTTGGAACACTTCTGGGCTCGTTTCCATGCCTACCTGGGGTTTAGTATGCAGACAACCTTACTTGCTTTGCTAGATTTTCGAAATTTTCTATAAATATTCTTGTTTTTTTGAAATGATAGAAAATGCACTCAGAACTGTATGTATATACAGTGTCATTAACCGTGATGTATGTTTTGACAATTCATTTATAAATAAATGTTTTAAATGTCTAGCAATGAAAACAAAGATCTATATTTTGCAGTGCAAGCTCACGTAGTGTGTAATCTGGTTTTGGTAACTAACCGGATAAAAAAGACGCCATAACTTTAATTAGAAGGACAATGTCAGTCATGGGAAACATGGGGTTTGATGTTGAATGGGGCTTCTATGGAGGATATTGCCTACACTGATTATTGTATATATAAATATTGAAACAATCAACATAAAAGCTGAAATGAGCCCAGAAGTGTTACAAAGTGAACTTCCCCTTTAACCCTCGATCGGAAAAGAAAAAACTCAGAAAAAACCTTAGTTAGGAAAAATGGAAGAAACCTTGGTAAGGGATCCAAAGGAAGGGTGGTCAGGTGTGTAATAGGTGCAGAGTTTGCGATTTATAATCAAGTTACAAATGGGATGGTGATAAATTATATAATTATCAACCAGTCTAAATCACAAATCTAAATTCACCGGTCTATATGCACATGGTCAAGACAATGTGAATTGTTTGAGCGTAAACATAACACGAATAAAAAAAAAAAAAAGGCCGATCAATTAAAAGCTGAGGTAATAGCAACGCTAGCAGCACGGTCCTGATTAACTGTTCGCTCATCATGTGTTTGTTTGTAAACCAGGGGCTTCCCTTCCCCTCTCGGTCCTCTGTCGGACTGACAGCTGTGGAGCCCGGCAGGTCCCGAGGCAGAGCGCCGGGCTCCATCTGATGTCAGTTTGTCTGGTGTCAGGCGGGGCAAGAGGCTTTGTTTTTCCATCAATAGCCTCTCGCACCCCTGGGCCCAAGCGCCTCGTCTGACGGAGAGGTTTTTCAATAACGATAATGAGACACGCG
>OMKK01037699.1:16398-31356 GCA_900302305.1 Polymixia japonica | reverse complement strand
GGATGGAGGGGGGGGGGGAGAGAGAGAGAGAGAAAGATTATCAGGTTTACAATTACAATTTAGGCATTTAGCTGATGCTCTTATCCGAAGCAACTGAATGAAGAACATTCGTCCAGATTCCCCTGGAGCAGGTAGGGGTTCAGTATCTTGCTCAAGGATACTTCAACAGGTATGACAACGCAGGGGTTCGAACCCAGGACCTTCTGGTTGGGGGATGACCTTTCTATCCCTAGACTACCCTACCGCCCCCAACTAGGGGGTTTATCAACTAGGAGATTGACTGCTTGGTTGTTATTGTGCGACTTGAAAAATATATTTACAACCTCTGAGGACTACAATCCATCACAGCTGAACGCTGCCAGGCCATGTTTGGGTGCTTGGAGGTCATGTTACTAGGAGATACATCATGTCATACTAGCCGTTGTCTGACTGCACTAAACCTACCTGCTGTCACCAGTATAGAGCTCTGGGCATCCACGATCCTTTCAAACAGAGACTCAGAGGAGAAACCAGCAAACTGAAGAGACAGAGAGAGAGAGAGAGAGAGAGAGAGAAAAGTAAAATAACAGTGATTATTATGTAAGAAATCTTTTTGTGTAGTCATAACTATCTATGAGGGGTGTCTGGTTTGATTGCCAGTTGGTACTTTCCCTGACACGTATTTGAGTTGTGGCTAACTAAGGTTAATAGTTCACAGAGTGTAAGGTGTCACATTTGATGACAGCATTATGAATCGGGACACAGAGGACTCTGGACTCAGCACGTCACGCCATACAAAACAGCTCTATCTACGATTTCATTTTACGTCAAAGCTAATTTACGAGCAGCAATAAGGGTCACGTGAGAATGGACAGAGAGACACCGGCATTAATCGTAGAACCCCTGGAATTTGCCGCCGTATGCGCTGAACATTGTAAAACCCAAGAATTGAAGATTCTTAGCTATATGACAGAGGACAGGTGGGGTCGCTTACGTGAACGTCTGTCAAAAATAACCCTGCACACTTGATATAAATTAATCCTGAGAGCAGCCAGAGGGTATTTTTAACTGCAACACTAACCTCTACATGGAAGTGGAAGGTTGAACAGCCAACAGAGTTTTGGCATGCTCGCAGAATTCTGCCTACTGTGCTTCCTTTTCAAGCGACAGATACGAGAAGAAAGTCTGACCCATATTTCAACTCTTGGCGGGTACAGGCGTCGGGCTGCGCTGGGCTGCAGGTGCTGTCAGTGCTGGTGTTCACACACTGAACAGCTGATAACTACGGGACCGGGGCACACCAAACTGACAGGACAAGACCTGGTCTTAAACTGGTGTTGCTGGGGAAAAATTGGGTCAAAAAAATAACAACAACAACCACCAGGAACCTATGTGTTTTTTTCCCCCTGCCAAAAAAGGGATCTTCCAAATAATTTGAGATAAAATGAAAGGGGACCTGCTGGTGGCACAGATGAGGTCAAGCCAGACATGGATCAAATACTATTTGAAAATAATTCTTGCAACGACTGACTCCTGCTTGGAGGTCCAGATAGGTCACACCTATTTTAGACTTTCTCGGCTGACTTTAACCCTGTAACCCTTTCGTCTGGCTCTCCAGGCAGGTTACAACAAACAATAAGAATTATTTGTATAGTACTATTTGACCCTATTTGACTACTATTTGTATAGTACTAGTTTGGCTGAGTTACACATGTTAAATCCTTTTGTGATGACTTGAGGGAAGAGGGCCTTTGTCATATAACTTACCACAATAGAGTGAACAGCACCTATCCTGGCACAGGCCAGCATTGTGTAGACCAGTTCTGGGATCATAGGAAGGTAGATGGCCACCCTGTCTCCCTTTTTCACACCTAGATCAAGGACACAAGGACACAGAGGTGTTGAATGACTGCTGAATTATCTCAGCAGATGTATGAGTTCCGTTCCAAAAGTAGATATCCTCCACTTGATTAGTAACATCTGTTCTTATGAAGCGACTGCTGATGGAAAAGTACAACTCATTTTAGGGGAGAAAACCAAGCAAACAGACAAAACAGCCAGTTGTTTTCTACTATTTTGTATTTGGGATTATTTATATTATAAATAATTATTGAGTGATTCATTTTTAAGTGACTTTTCTTTGTAAAAGTGGGCATATAGTATTTTGAAATGATGTCTTCTGGTGTGCTTTAGATATTGGTAACATAATATTATCACACAGTAATAGAGAACGTGTTGTAGTGTATTGAGTTTCTCACCCATCTGTTTGAGGACATTAGCACACCTGCACACCTGGCTCAGCAACTGATTGTAGGTGATAGTCATGTGGTGGTCAGGTGAGTTCCCCTCCCTGAGAAAACAATAAATCAACAATAAGACAATTATAACATTTATAAGACAGGTGAGTAGAGCTTATATTTTGATGTTTTTGTTTATGCCTTGACTACAACTCGGGTTAGATATTGTATTCAAAATCCACTACCTTTTAAGACCCTGAAGGGCTTTTTAGGGTTTCCCCAGCAAGATCCTTTATAAAATGTAATATTGACTGTTGGTCAAAACTGGTCGAAACTGGTCAATGCTGTCACTGAATGGCTATCCCTTAACTCAATGGAAGATTTTGACCTGATGAAGACCCAACTCAGATCAACTGTCTATTCTGTTTGGTTGAAGTACTCTTTTTCCTTCCATTGATGAACCAGCCTGGCACCGTTCTTCAGTGTACATATCTTAGAATAAACTAAAACTTGACTCAACCCGTCTAAGCAACTGGTGCCATCATTGGCATCACAAATAAATCGAAATTTGTCCAGTGAGTTCACGGAGGAGATAACATGTTCCCATCATCCGTGGGTTTATATTGGATTTGGACGCTTGTCAGAAGAGGACTTGAACAACTATGTGTTCAAGTGTTCAACATGCCAGTAGACACCGTGGCAGCACGCCCGCTCAAAGCTTGTCTCAAGATAGATGCCAAAACCCGGACATCAACCTGACATCAACCTTTATCGGTAGAATGGACACGGGGAAATAAAGTGATAACAATGATTAAACAGGTTACTGTTGAATCATAAATACAAAAGCTATTGAGTGAGCAGTTTAAGTGTGTAAAAGGAACAGGTGGGGTTAGAGTTTAGAGTACCAGATGTTGTACCTGGCACCCTTTCAAAACTAACTGCTGACATGTTGGTGTCAAGAGGAAGCTTATGTTACTGTGTTACAGCTAGGACAGGTAAACCTCACAAGTATATAACGCTGTCACGATCTACAACAATTCACAAGGGGGACTTCAATGTAAAGTAAATGTATCTCAATTACAGATGTGACCTTTATTCCTTAAAGTGATATAAAAGGGCTACCTCAATGTTTGAGTTAATATTTAATCCCCGGATGCATAAACAGAAAGTTTCTTGGCAGCGGATGAGGACGAAAGCATTTTCTGCCAACATCGCCTCGCCCACTGAGACAAACAATGTGTTGCTAAGCTGATTTGCAACTGACACTTAATAACGAAGGGAGACATTCAAAATGGATAGGCACCTCTCTCTGTTGAAAACAATGTTTATATACTACAACAGCTCAAAGGGTGACACTTCAGGCATTGAGACCTTCATCAGACAAATTAGTACCGTCATCACTTGTTTGACCATAACATTTATTTTATATACTGTACTCTCTGACCCAACCAGAAGGCCAAAAGAGAATTTCCTCATTGGGGATTGATAAAGTATATCAAATCAAAATCTAATTATGTTAAGACATCGTACTCTAATCTTATTTTGCTATTTTGTATTCTTATTCTTTTTGGACTATACCACTACGTAGTTGATGCTTGCCATGTCCTAAGAATTTCACTGCTCAGTATGACCCTGTGTTATAATGAGCACATGACAATAAATACTTGATCTTGAACTTGAACGTACTCCATACCTTGTCAGTGCCGACCACACCAGACAAATGTATGGTCACTTGCCTCTTTCTCAGAAAATGAAACTATCTGGGTCACCTATTCTCGACAGGTTTGGGCGAGAGGATTCTTTTCATGTTGAAACCTTTGAATTGGTAGTTTGATAAGCTTTTGTCACCGTGGGCTTTGATGAATAGGTATAATCCTTTTCAAAACCTTCTCCTGTTGTCTTGACACTGTGAAAATAATTAGCATGCTTAAGAAAGCCCTTAGGGTTAGGTACTCACATCTTTGAGTAGGGCTTCATTTTTGAACCACAAACATTAATAGATATACCTTATTTGTGCTTGTTATCTAACCTTAGTAAATGTAAATAGACTCAAGTAAGTGCAAGTAATTCTTAGCGTTTGTTTGAGCCTCTAGGAAGTACCAGGGGGCTTGTGTTCAATGCATCAGGACACTTCAATGTTCTTGTATACAAGATTGACATTTAAATACTTTCCTGTGGATATCTTATTTTTCTGGTATTCATACATGGCAAACATTTAAAAAACATTTATTTGCACCTGGTCACACCTTTATTGAAGTGTTTAACTCAGAAAAAGGAAAGACTACCTCATCAGCTTTCATATGAACTTGAAAACAATAGACAATTAACTATACAGCTGAAACACTGTCTATAGCCTCACATGGTATGACAGACACCGCCAGATATTACATAAGTGTCTTTATGGAGTGTGTACAACTCATGTGGGCGACTGTTAGTCTTCCAAAGTGCCCAGTATCATTGAACCTCCATCATGGCCACGCTGGCAGAACAACAATCTCTTGTTTGCTAAGTGTCTCAAGTTGACAGGGTAAATATTTGCTGATACACTATATGAAATAAAAACCTACAATAAATAAACTTTTATGATTACTGGCACAGTGTGTGTGGCTTTACTGTACCAAAACGTAGACGGTCGACAGTCCATATCAGAGGACCCCTGTAAGATTAAACAAGGACCAGTGTTTTGCACTGTAAGAAAACCCTGTACAACTTCTGTTAAAGTCTTTAAAAGACTCTAACTCTGTCCCAAAGGGTCCAAAATGCAATTGACTTCAATTGGATTCTGGTAGAATGTTGGTATCAGTCCTCTGGAATATTCTCTGTGGATTCCAACAGAACGTTTAGAGTGTGGAAGTATTTGTGCAATAGCAATGTGTTACACTGGCTGGGGTTTGTTTTGCTGCGCTGGGGACTATACAGGGAACATGCCATGGTCATTGAGCGGAATGCCTCACATAACTACAGACAGTATGTCACTTGAGAGATGCATTTTACCCTGCATGGATGTTGTTGCTTACCAATAGTAGGCAACCTGTTCACCCAGATTCTTCTCTCTCACATTCCTGTCCAGCACGTTGTAGCACATGTTAGTTTTGGCCCCCTCCATGCATTTGACAAAAATGTTCCCTTTAGTTACATCAAAGTTATACTGCAACATTGGTCCCGTTGCTGGCTTCTTCCAAAAGAACTCGTCAGCAATCTCTTTCCAGAAGGCTGAAACAGGGGGATATTTTATATTTTAGTGTTGCAGTTATCAGGCTACTTTATTCATAACATCAGAGACACGCAGAGAGACAGACAGGCAGAAACAGACAGAAACACAAACAGAGGGACAGACACAAACAACACGAGGAGAGATAGAGGGAGAGAGGGGGGGAGGGCGGAAGAGAGAGAGGGAGAGAGAGACAGCACTAAAAATACAGACTTCTTTGACCTACCTTCTGGATTCTCCAGAGACTTTCTGTAAAGTGCCAGATATGAATTAAAATCAGACACATGAGCATCCTTTTGCAGGTCACCAGGAGGCTGGTACATTTTGTCCTCTATGTGGTGAGATCCAGGAACAACCATTGTGAAGGGAGAGATACAGGCCGGCCTATATCATCTGAGGGTGAGAGAGAAAATGGGTTAATCCGGAGTCACTGCTGATCTGACTATCCTCCTGGGGCAAGGTAAGAACACTACAAGGCCTCACGCATTGGAGCACCACTGTTCAGTATGTATGATAAACCCACCCCTAATCCCTAAATTGGAGGCACTTCCACAGTCTGCTTAGTGTCAAGGCAACCAATCAGCTTGCATGTTTCGGCACTCCCACTTTTTCATTGGTTGAGCTGTCCCTGGTCTGTTGATCGCATTATATTCCCAGTAGGAGGAGGAGGTGTGCAGCAGGGTGAATGCTGGGGATTCACAGACAGGCACAGCGAATTTGACAGGGAGGGCAATGTTTGCTTCAAGAAAAAAAATTAGGAAATAAAATAATATCCCGTTTACTGACTCCCAACAAAAAAATGTGTGTCGTCCACAAGCATTTACACTGATGCAGAGCCTAGATTCTTACATTTATTTATGAAATATCTGTAGTTATTTTAATCATTCATGTCATATTTAATGGATTTGCAGGAGATGATGGAAATGTTTCATCCACTAAGACTTCTTTATTATAAAATATAAAATATTTCCCCAACGTTGAAATTCACACTTGTATACAACATTATGTTATTGTGACATATAAACCCTTCCCAATTTTCAAAGCAGTAAATCGTGTGTACTGCATAACGGCGGTATGATGATCATGATTCTAATGATCATGATTTATCCACGGGGATAAATAAAGGATACATTTTTTTTTTACTTCTTTACCTTTATAGTGATGATAATGATTATGGTGAAGATTAAACAGAAAAACCTTCAAATAAATACATAAATCATATTAAGGTTAATATTGTCAAAATAAGAATGTTTATACATTATACATGTGCAACGTGAACTTGTTTGCAGGTTACATAATCTTAGAGGAAATGGTCGAATAGTATTTTACATCATCATGATCATTCCTCTTGAGCTCAAATTTCAATCTGCGATCGATTGAGTCGAGCTGCGACTGACGTTGCGTAAAACCCCAGACCCTCCTAATCGAGCGTGATAACATCAGTGTTGATGTCGGCCATAGCAGTCCCGTTCCAGTGTTAACACATCGGGACAAAAGTCTATCCAACATGTTTCTGTCTTCTGCTATTCGATCGGCTGTATCGCAGACGGTATGGTTTTGATGTTCTACTTCTATGCGGGTGATCGCCGTGAATATTTTGACGCCACTTTCCGGAAAGTTAGAGACAAATGTTATGACACCTCACAAGGGCAAGCTGGCAAGGCCGCTAACGTTAGCTAACATTAGCATTAGCTAGCTCGCTTTGCAGCTGTTCGGTTTTAAAGTGATCATGTTAAAATGTTAATAACCCGTGCAAAGTAAAGAGCAAGATGACCACGACCGCCAACGATCGGAATGATTTACTCCCAAAGATTTAGCATTTGTTCTATCATCTGGCTGTTATTAACGCTAGCCACTTTAATGTCAGCTAACTTCACGTTTTGCTAGTTTCTATTTATAAGTGCAATTTCTGCATTGCACGTACATAAATATACTGTATGTATACAGTCTACTTAATGCTAGTAGATTCTAGCAACCTAACCGTGGGAATAAAACCACATAACATATAGTTCAATACATTAGTTCCAAGTTCAGGTGTATTAATCCCATGCACAGTAACATGACAGCACAGGAGCAGTGACATGCTTCCTCTGCAGAGGGCTCTCTCAATAATGTCAAGAACAAAGAAGCAACAATAACATAAAATAAACAGTTAAACAATCACTGTGGAAAAGCCATCGAAGTCAGGATAGATATCCTACAATAAACTGATAATCTAGGGTTAGGATTGGTTCCAGGATCATGTCAGGGCATCCTTGTTTGTGCGCCTTATTAATAGGAAGCCAAGTGTGATTTCCAGTGATGGCCAATCCCCACATATAGTGTATCTGGGCTTGAGGGAGACGGGTCTCTGAAGTGCTTCTCATTACAGCCTTTGCACTTTGTTCTCCCATAATGAATATAAATCTCACAATATGAATATGAATTGTTATCATTCTACCAGGTGATACAACCCTCTTTGTTTCTCTCCATGTTTACAGGCCAGGCAGGTCAGGAGTCTGCATCGGTCTGCTGCACGTGCTGGTGCAGGGGGCATCTTTGTGGTAAGTCAGTCTCAGTGCCAACAGGACAGGGATATTTATTTGGACAGAGAAAGTAGCCAGTGCCTTGTAGTCAGGCTTGGTCTATAATCTGTGCACATCAGAACTGGCTGTCATTGCTGAATTGGGCATAGGCTAAGATGAATCAGAAACCTATGGCCTAACTGTTGAACTTGTGTTGTCATTCTGTTTTATTTTTAGATTGAGCTCTAGTCAGGAACTATATCTCTTTGCTGCAATCTTTTCAAGACCAGGTTATGTCAAATTAGTAGAGCCTTTCTGAACCATACTGGTACAAAGAAAATATCACGTGATGTGTTTGTGTAATGGAAACATGCCATGGTTACAGTCCCTTGGTAGTAATAATGTTTTCAATCTGTGATTAAAGAGAGATGTATTGTTCAGCTGAATATTGCCTTTACACTACACTTGTTCAACCAGAGACATCATCTTTTTATTTGGATCTTTTCTAAAATGAAAGCCATGAATGTGAATATACACTTTTGAAAAGGACGTGAAGGGTATTTGTTGCTCACAAGGGGGCAGTCTGTGTTGAGATAAAAACAACGTACATGCTTGGTATCTGTGGTGAGACTCTTGGTCATGGTTGGATAGCAATATCTCTACCCCTCTGGGCTTTCTCACAGGCCAGATGGTTCTATGTGAACATGATTGTTTTCAAGTGAAAAATCAACCCACAACAGAAATTCATCCACCTTTTTTTGTTCCTTGTATATAGGATTGTAAAAATAAGGACAGCATATATAAAAACAAAAAATAAGACTTAAACTGATAAAGAATATTTGCGTTTGTTGGACAGGATGTAAACAAAATTAACTCTGACTGAACTGTTTTCTTTTTTCTGTTTTAGCACAGGGATACAGCCGAGAACAACCCTGACACTCCTTTTGAATTCACCGCAGAGAACAAAAAGGTATGTGTGACATCTGAGTTATGCAGTAAGTATGTATACAGGTTATGACATAATTTTAAAGTTCACATTAGCTAAAAGTTTTTGAAGTATAAAGGAGAAATGGAATTAAGATGCTCCTGAACCAGAAACTAAAAGAAAAGATTATTCTCAGTTCTTAGTAGCATCACATCCTTGATGAAAGATTGTTTTTGTCATTGTTTTTCCTGTAGAGGATTGAGGCGATCATTTCAATGTACCCAGTTGGACACAAGCAAGCAGCCACTATCCCAGTGTTGGATTTAGCCCAGAGGCAGCATGGATGGCTCCCCATCTCAGTCATGAACAAAGTACTGTGATTCCCCTTGAAGTTCTGGGACTGGGTTCACTACTGATCCATAGTATTAGTTCCAGTGCCTGTTAAATTTGAAAAATGTCTCTTATATGGACTTACATATAGCCGTGAACTAGCCGTGCTTTAATAGCCCTTGTTGTTTTGCTTTGTATTTGTATAAGAACCAGATGATGAATTTCCTTTGGCTTAACATTTCTGTATTAGTATGGAGGTCACTGGCAGTGTCTGCAGAGAAACAAATGTAGAAAAAACGCAGACGTATCCAAAATAATTACATTCATCTTGTATGTGAAAATTCTTTAAATGAAGTTGAGCAAATCGAACTGGATAGCAGTGTACTGGCCGATAATCACAAAACACTGCATTCTGGTAAAATGTAAGCATATAAGGAACCTAATTTTTATGTATATAACTGCATTCCTCAGGTTGCAGAGGTGCTGGAAATCCCTCCAATGAGAGTTTATGAAGTAGCAACGTTCTATACCATGTTCCTGCGTCAGCCGGTGGGAAAGTACTTTATTCAGATCTGTACAACAACGCCCTGCATGCTCTGCAACTCGGACAGCATCCTGGAGGCCCTCCAAAACAAACTGGGTAAGAGAACAACTGTCCACTTCACAGCAGGACCCCAAAGAAAGAGATGAAAGCCTTGATGAAAACAGATCGTTTTTATTGTGTATATTTGAGGTAAACAGAGATCGGGAACAAACATGTAAATATACAGTTGCTGCTGCAATTCAAACAACGGTGTCCTGCAGCAGTTAGGACTAAGCAAATAAGAAGTGCAAGTCTGGATTGAAGCCAGTAGAATTTTACTGGCAAGATAAGTACCCCTGCTTGGGTCTGTGTAACATATAATAAAGAGGCCTCATCATGTCACTGCTGTTGGATGAAAAATGTTTTCAAACTCTTAAAACATAATAAATAAATACATAAATAAATAAAACTATGTTGATACATTGACACATGTACACTTTTTGAATTATACAATGGGTTTTGAATGGGTTTCATTATCTTGTAGGTTATGAACTTTGCTCAGGCCATACAGAACCATGTGAACCTCCAATTTAAGTACATTTAGTAATGTGAAATTGGAGCAACAAGGTTTTCATGTGGCATCAAGCGATATGTTATTTTACTCAGTCAAATACTGAAGTTATACTTTTGTTATGATTCACATATTGTGTTAGAACTGTGTCAGACTGTGCTGCCTCTGTTCCCATTTCACTTATTTCAGTATCGTAATCTACCCAAACTAGGGCCGGTTTCACAAAGATAGACTTTTGACTATGGCTTATATATAACAGACTTCAGATAGACATCTAAATTCATCTGTTGCACAAAGTAGTTTAGTTCTTTACTATCTTAAACAGGACTACAGCACAATTAATTCTGGGTAAATTAAGACTTTTTTCAAAGTAAAAAAAAAAAAAAGGTCAGCCGAGTAACCGCATCCAACCACTCAGCTCCTTTTACCCCAGCAGAAAATGTTTGTCTTTTGGAAGAATGCAACAGTTACAAGGACATTTTACTTGAAAAATATTTCCCTTCTCATCGCTCTCTCCATAACAATATTAGCAAACCACAAATTATGAGCCATGTTTTCCTCATTTTTGTTGTTGGGTGCTACTGGTCAGCAGGCGTCACTGATTGTTACATGGGTCTTAGGCCTGAGTTAGCCTGGGGGTAAGGTGTCTGATTTTTTGGTCTTAAAATTAGTCCGTCTTTATTTTTGTGAAATGGTCTAACTTGCGTTAGACTAATCTATGGGCAAAATTAATACTGGCCTAACACTACAGACCAGTCTAAAATATCTTTGTGAACTGGCCCCTGGTTGTCAATGTAGATTAGGCTAAACTTATCATGTCTTTAATGTTTCTCCACAGGTATCAAGGTTGGGGAGACCACACCAGACAAGATGTTCACACTAATAGAAGTAGAGTGCCTTGGTGCTTGTGTGAATGCTCCAATGGTCCAGATCAATGACAACTATTATGTGAGTATTCAGTACTTGGCTAGTACTTGGCTTTTTTACTGACCACGATAAGCAAATTAGCTAAATTAGGTTACGTTGAAATGCCTTTTGCAGTGAATGTCTGCAGAGAATACCCACACACTCCCCATTATCCCTGACAAGAATGTAAGGATGGAATGTGAAATTGGTTTCTACGGCTGGAGGACTTCCTATCGTTTTGATTGGCAATGTTATCTGGGTTTTATGTTACATCTGAAAAGGTTTTATTAGAATTAGCCACGATCATAAGTTACTCAGGTTTATAAGTGTATCGTCTTTAACTTTCACTCTTCTTGGCATTGATTCTCATCAGGTGAGAAGGTGTTTTATATAGGCCTATCGGAGATTATCCAACTTAGTTTAGTAATGACAAGCAATGCACCAGGCTATAATATCCTGCTTTCTTCCCATTTTTAGGAGGACCTCACCCCTAAGGACATGGAGGATATTATTGATGAACTCAAAGCAGGCAGGGTCCCACCACCAGGGCCTAGGTACATACAAATGCCCATCTTGATTCACCAATACGTTTACCTGACTCTGTAAAACCTTGAGAGACTAAGCCTCCGTAATACTGTGGCAAAAGATTCTTATGTTGTTGTCAAGCAATTTTTGAACAGACACCACCTCTTCGAAGTTTCTGAATTGTTCCTGCTATGGACAGTGGTTGCAATATAAAATATATGTACTTATTCTTTTTCTCTATAGGAATGGCCGTTTATCCTGTGAGCCAGCGGGTGGGTTGACTTGCCTGACAGAGCCTCCTCCCGGACCAGGTTTTGGTGTGAGACCAGACCTGTAAAGACTTAGGCTACATCAGCTTTTTTCAAAAGCAACCCATCCCTAACTTGATATGTTTAAAGTTAAATAAAATATGTAAATAAAATGTTCATGTACTTGTGCTCTAGGTGTCAGTGTGTCACTTTATCAGCAAGACTGTCTAGCGAGGCCAGCAAGGAGAAAGAGGTATTTTTACAAACGCAAATGGATAACCTGCAATTTCGATAGTGGTACGGATCATATGCATATCAAAATGCAGCCAGTGACAAAAAATGCCCCCCCAGACATGTACAATGAATACTTGAGATGTTTCTACATTACTCTACACACAATAGTATAAAACGAACGAACATATAAACAACTGGTTACCTACAAATTATACAGTGAAAATTATATTGCATTGCTGAAGAACAGAGGATCTGAACAAACCATTTCCATTCTCAATACCGTTTCAATGACAGCCCCCATAAGCCCCCTTTCTACAACTGCTCCTGTCATTTCCATCCCACCCTAGTGGCTTATTCATGTCTAGCCGGCGCCCCTCCCCCACCCCGTTCTCCTCTCGTGATTTCAAGCTTGTTCTGCAACATAGTATCATGCGTTACGGCGCATGCGCCACAAGTCGACCATAATGCAAATGTCACTGCGCCACCAATTCAAAACCTGGCTGATGCAATGTGTTCTCGAAGCGACGGGGTACTTTTAACATGCTCGGTTAATCAGTGCAGATAACAAAATCACGTTAATATGTTGAGAAGCTGGCGAGGAGCCACCTGCTCTTCAGTTTCCCCCCCCACTCGTGATGTTCGAGAAAGTTCCCACTGACCGCAACAGAGCAGCGGAAAAGATGACGTCAAGTGCCCATTACTGCCATGTTTCACCACTCCGTTCAGTCAACATTCACCCTCTTTATATTCACCAAAATACGACGGGTCGCCAACTAACATGTCATATATCATGGAACCATTCGGTACTCTCAAAGACAAAGTCGTAGCTTTATACGTTACACCAGTAAATTAAGATTTAAATCGTGTGACACATACCCATCTATATCCAGCAGACGTAGACCTTATAAGCTCTGTGGGGCTCAAGCAACCATGTGACTCTCCTCGGCCAATGAGAACGACGCTTGCATGTTTTGCTGGGCTCTTCTTGGAGACTACGGACGACGAGCGACTGGGATGTTTTCAAACCAGCAATAAACGTCACACAGCCGTAGGCTACGGTTAACGTCCAATATTTAGGAAATATCTGTTTATAGCGCACTGTATTAATTCATAGTTGAATCCGAATGAGTCGGCGGGAACACACAAATCAGTTTAAAGGTAAGCATAATGCAAGGTTTGTTTTTTGATTGCCTCTGATCATAGGGGGGAAAAATCCCAGTTAGCCATCTGGCTAGCTCTACAACCAAGCGGGCTAATCTTAGCTAGCTAACTTTGACGTACACTGCGTTCGAAAATGGAATGTTATGTGTTTGCGCGTGGGCTTAGTATAGTTCTGTGCCACGTGCGTTATACCCATCTGACTACTTTCCCTTCACTTCTCTAAAAGGCTTACAGACGTTTCTCAACGTAAATGGCGTGTTGCCTTTTTAACCGGGAGGATACGGGAAAGTCATAGTAGAATGTGCGCGGCCAAATGTCGAGGGCGAAGCGGAGTGAACCGGGTAGGTCTCAGCCAAGCCAGTCGGGCTGTGTAGGGCTTTTGCAAGTGTCGCTGCTAAAGCTAGCTACGTTAGCCGCTGGGGAGGGGAGGAGGGGGGACGTTGCGAGGGGCTGCAGTGGGGCTTTTGTCTCGGGGTTTGTTTTGTTCTCCTGTTAAATATACGTAAATACCACGTTTTCGCGTTCTTGTGGATTTCTGTTACGTGGCTCGTAGGAGTCACTCCGACGGGTTGCTATCCGACAGAAAAGCTTGCGTGTAACGTTATTCCGGGACGTAACGTTAACGGCTGCTTGTTGTGTTTGCTAACGATAGGCGAGTTGATAAGAGGTGGCTAACGTTACGCACGGGGGATTTTTTAGCGCTCAGCGACGCATATCGCTGCCTTTTAATTTGACAAGACTGCGTTTACATGTGCTTGTCGGTGTTAACTATCACGTAATAACGCTACGGTTAGTTTACACCCTAATCTAACACAATACGTGATCCAAAACTGTTTAAAAATGACAAAAACAAATGGAGCGTTGGGCAAAAATACACATAGAAAGCGTAGCTTGAATAAATGGGAGCTAGCAGCTTCTTGGGGGTGTGTTGCTTCATACAAAAGCTGTCTGTTTTACATGGCCGTCCTTCCAGCAACCACTCTAAACCTTCAAAACGCGAACCTGAACATTTTAAATTACGTATCATCATAAGTGCATCGTGAATTTATAGTTTACTATATCACATACGCATTTCATACTTTTTCATAATGTCCACAGACTGAAGGATATAATATTGAAAACCTTCCCCATGCCACACAAAGAATACCCAATGGCCAAGGCTACCTACATTGAAATAGTACTAGTTTTATAGTGTGTTGATTTGTAGTGTCTTTACTTTCAATAATGGAGTGGAAAGATGGCTATGCAGGTATATTGGTTTGGATTGAAATAGAAATGGAAACCTACTGGCCTAGAGTGAGGTTCTAGGAACAGCATAATCACTTTATTCGTCTAATGCAATACATCTACAGGAATTTTCTGTCCTGTGAAATATACTCTATATTTTCTATAAAGCTTGGATTAGATTAGATTGCCTTTATTGTCCACAAGACGAGATTTATTTTGTTCAGGTCACCATATATACAAGACCACAACAACAATATAAGATCACATCAATAAATAAAATTTCAGTCCACTACTATGTCCGTATATACATAGTGTACATTCCCAAGTCAGTGTTCAAGTCCCAAAGTCCCTTGGGTGGGGTGGAGGGGGGATATTGC
>OMKK01037695.1:8017-21084 GCA_900302305.1 Polymixia japonica | reverse complement strand
TAATAACAAAAAGGGGCCAGAGGCAAAAAGGGGAATCGTCTAACAGTCCAGTAGTGGGGCAAGGCAGGAGAATAGTCGGGGACAAGCACGGGTCGAAGTAGGAAGCCAGCTGGAGGTAGTAGACTCGGAAACACAGGAATCGCAAACCAGACTAAAGCACAGGGAAAAACAAAGTTAGAACACAAAATCCACAGGAGACTCGAAAACGCAATAATGACTCGAAAGGTAATCTAAGCTAAAGTGACCAAGAAGCGAACTGACTGTCAGAAGACAAGTTACGATCTGGCGGTGATTGTCTGGAAGTCCCGGGTAGAAGTAGGATGGTTGATTACACATGGGAGACAGCTGGCACAGCCCCAAGCTCCGCCCTCACCTGAAAAGTACTCGCACAAGCATGGCAAGACAAACACGGCAACAACCACCCCCGCAGCACTCCCACTTCCAGCCACTACACCGCCGTTGAGGTGGAGGGCCTGACAAGATTTGATCTCATTTGGTTTTCAAGGTTTTTAATTGTGTTAATTAAAGAAACTAATGCTTCAAATTCAGGGCATTAAACCAAAATTCATTCCCATGCTGCCATCTTTGACCAACCAGCCTTCTGATTGGTGGACGTGACAATGTTACATTACTTCTGATTGGAAGAGTTGACTACATGGCTCTTGACTACATGAAATGCCACCGATGTGACAGGAACAAGCTTTTCTCTAATGCGTATTTTATCTTGTGTATATTAGAGCATCAAATCCTGTAAAGATATATCCATCGATATATAAAAATACTAATCGTTGTGTTTCCTGTGTCTGAGTCATGTTGGAAGAGTGCAGGTCAAACCAAATCTCTAGATAGATCTGCTCTCCTCAGACGAGGAAACCAAAGCTCTATTCTGGGAAAGAAATAAGAGAGAAATTCTCCTTTTTTTCCCCTTATTTCTGTGTCCAACCGAGCTGGCTGTGTCATGTGGTGGAACGACGAGAGGTCGGAGGGATGCTTGGATGGAAGGATAGAAGTGTACAGGGGATATATTGGGTTTGTCAGGCTGCCATCTGGACTCTGGTTCCTCGGCAGACAGAGAGGCCAGTGTGAACCAGGAAGTCCTCTGTGCCCAAGGTGGAGGAAGAAAGAGTTAAGGAGCTTGGCAACGAGGAGAGGAAAAGAGGCATTAAGGGAGACAGAGAGATGTGACGGGGGAACGGCGAAGGCTACGAAAAGAGTCCGATGACTGGAAAGGAAAGAGGGAGGAAACAAACAAGAGGTGCTGTCAACAAGAGCTTAACGGAGAAAGAAGGAAAGAAAGAAAGAGAGAAAGAAAGAAAGAAAGAAAAGAAGGAATGAAGCCAGTATAAGTAGAATACGTCCTTTTCCTGACCTCTCTCAGAGCAGGAGTGAGGGATGAGGAGTTACGTCTACAGGAGGTGAATAGGTCCCACAGGGGAGCGTATCTATGTTCCCAAGGTGAATTTCCCAAATGCAGGGTGGCAGGGGAAAGAAAAGAAGCACTACCTGATTCTGGTTCCGGCTCTGATAAAGGCTTTAAAAACCATGGCGACCTACACAGATATCATTGCTCGTGAATTACTATCCTGGTCCCAACGGCTCGCAAATTAGGAGCTCTGATTGGGCAACGTGGCATCATGTGCAGGCACTCAAATGCTGCTTATCAGCCAATCGGAGCGCTTCTTTTATGAATATTAATGAGTCTTCCCCTGCCACCCTGCATTTGGGAAATTCACATTCCCAGGGTTCTAAGTGACCTGACCTTTACCCTAATCTTAACCAGTTGAAGAACATAGGACCCTGGGAACAGGAATGACTACAGCACTCCAGTCAGGACAGCAGACATCTTCAGCCACAAGCTAAAACAATGTCTTAATAAGAAGTACTTCATGTCCCCCTTTTCCTCCAGTGTCTCTACCAACTGAATCCTCAACTTTTGCAGTATTAGCGCCATGCTCTACCTATTGAGTTACACAAGGAACTGAACCCCTAACCCTTGCAGTTAGGCTTGAGTTGGTCCAAAATCCCACTGCCAGACTTTTAACTAATACTCGTCATGGGTCACACATTACATCAGTATTAGACACTCTACATTATACTTCAGAGCTTCTGTGTCTCCTTTCACAGTAAAATCTCTCAGGTCTTCTGACCAAGACCTTCTGGCTGTTCTGAAGTCCAGGATGAAAACTCACAGACTTTATTATTTTGTAATATGTGTTTGTCTTCTTCTAGATTTTTTTATGATTTCTGTTTTAACTTTTTATTTATTTAATCTATTCTTATTTCTATATTTTATGATTGTACAGCACCTTGTAACATTTGTTTTGAAAGGCGCTCTAGAAATTAAGTTTACTTACTTACAGTGTTGGCCCATTGAACGACACAACACTGAAGCATATAACACATTCCTCCTAACCACTCCTAAGTTATTATGTTATTGGACATTTCTTATTGGATATATTCTTTTGACGACAGCACGAACATCATCATACTCTTCCAGCAGTCAACAGATCTTTTTTTTTTAATGTTGCCTTGACGATAGATATTATTATTATTATTATTATTATTATTATTATTATTAGACTTATCAAGAGTGTTGCCTCGACTTTTGGGAGCCACAGTCACACCATGCTGAGCTGCCAGATGCAAGATATTTACAGCTCCTGGATCAGCCAGTTTATACAGGAACATACATGGAAACACACAAGGCTGAATCTCCGTAGGGGTCCCAGCTGTTTGTCTGCGTGGTGGTGAGGTGCTGGTTTGGCTGGGTTTGTGTGTGGGTGTTGTGTGTGTGTGTTATGGGGGATGTAGTAGTGTGTGTACCTGGTACTGACATTAACCTTCATTTCTCAACAACTTTGTCGTCTTCAGCTCTGTTCTGTTTTATGTCTTCTTTCCTTCCCTTCCCTTCTTTCCTCTGTTCTGTTCGGGTTGGATCCACTTTGTTCTGGTTTTGTCTTGTCTGTTCTGTCCAGCTCTTCTCTGCACTGCTTTAGGTCTCTACATTGTACATCCAGAAAAAACTATTCTGAAAAGACTTTTTGTAACGCTAAATAATAGCAGAACAATTCAGCTTTATTCAAATGTTACTGGTCAGAAATGACTAGTAAAGATCTCTCTATCTGTAAAAACTGTCCACATCTGCTCTGAATAAGAAGAGGTCCACTTGAATTGTCCCTCATATGACCTGCACGATGACAACGTTTGGGTCGCATGGTCAAGCGGAACCAATCAGTAGTGGGTCATGCTGTAAACAGGAAGGACATCCCACCAGATAAAGCTGGCACAGCTTTTGCAGTCTTTATCTGTTTCTGAAACACACAAACACCTCAGCCCTGAGGGGTACCACGCATAGGAAACACACCCACAGATCTGTTTGTTTTTCTGCATGAGAACATCCTCAAATGTCATCTCCATCCTCCTCAGTCTTTCTCCTCAGTCTTCATCCTCCCTCCCAACCGCTGTGGACTGAGCAGGTCTCCTTCCCCTCATCCTCTACCACCTTCTCTATCTCCTGAAAATCCTCTTCACCTCCTTCTACCTCCTCAATGTCCTACATCTCTCCTCCTGACTCCTTCAGCACTCCTGCTTCAGCTTTTACTCACCTTACACTCCTTTTCACCTCCTTCTACCTCCTCCTGCTCTTCCTGCTCCTCATCCTTCACTCCAAACTTCTCCTGTTCTGTATCCTCCTCTACTTTCTCCCTTCCACCTCCTCCCACCTCCAATTCAACCTCCAAACACCTGTTTCATCTCATTCTGTCTTGGTCTTCATCTCCAGCTTCACTTTCATATCTCACATCTACTATCAACCGTCACCTTAGAATAATAATGATAATAATAATATATATACAGTATATATATAATAATAATAGAAGAAGAAGAATTTACATTATTATATTACGAGAACAATGGTATTTCTGACAATAACTTCTAACATTAATAATATTACAACATTAATATAAAAAACAACAATGTATACTATTAATAATGATGTAACAATTAATTATCTTAATAATAATATAATATAAATAACAATAATTTACAACATTAAGTAAGATGCCACAATGTGCTATTAGGCCAGAAACCAGTATTTAAAACAGGTGGCACATAGCAACACTGGTCATCTATTTTTGTCTTTATTCAATGAGGCTGTTGAGTCAGGACGGATACAGCAGGTCAGGGTCTGGAGGAGGGAAATGATCAAAATGACCTGACCTCGTCTGTAATTAGTGTCTGTTGTGTTTTAAAACAAAACAAAACAACCCTGAACTTGAGGCCTTCAACCTGGAACTCACAATCTGTTCCCGGGTTTGTCGCCGTGAAATCCATCACCCGGCCACCAAGGTTACCAAGCGGAGATGGATGTCTTTACTTTTCAGTAGCGATGATTCCCAGAATCCTCCTGGCTGTGGCAATCACCCCCCTCCATGTTTCTTTAGTTTTAACGATTTATTTCCATACCTACACTAAACAACATGGTTTTAGCTAATCAGACCTCAACCAGTTAATGATACTTGATTCTCACTTGTCCCATTCCACAAGGAGGTCAGAGGTCAGAGATCAAGGTCAGCAACAGAACAGAACCCTCGGAGCTGGTAGGGACTGAACTCAAAGACACTTTAGCAGTGCAGAGGGATTGCAAGGAGCCACAGTTACAGGGGGGCATTGCCCAGGTCCTTAGGTTTAAGGGCTGTCCCTTCTCACTACGCCACCCTGCTTCCACAGCTGACAGGTTCGAGAAAGATGGCAGAGACTTGAAACAGAATCGGATCAAGGAAATACTTCACAAATCAAAAGGACTTCACATAACCTTGTTTAACCATTTTAACCAAAACCCGAGCAAAGAGTTTTAAGCCAACATCAAACAATATTTCCAAAACATTATGACTCCTTTTCCTCTGGACTTTCCATCCAATACCTTCGTCCGCTGAATGTCCCCCTGCAACACAGTCAGAGTGAAACTGGAGTTTACAGAAGGGCAGGGTCTCTTTCTTCCTCTCAGTTTTAGAGAAGGAACTCATGGGAGGAGGGAACTCCCAGTAAAACAGCTGTGAGGAAATACCCTGGCATTAACAAAAGGCCCCTCCATGTTTGAAGTGCGAGTCCCGGCTGAGCGGTGCAGCAGCTCTGTGTGTTTGGATAGAAGCTGAGTGCTTCCTGGCTCCAATTGGGCCTAACGGGTCAGGGTGAGAAACGCCGTCTGACCAAGGGAAACAGGGAGGGAGGAGAGGAGGGAGAGGAAGGGAGGAGAGGAGAAGAGGGGGATCGTTGAGGGAAGGTTATAAGGTGATCTGCTATTGATGGTGAAGATGAAGGGGAGTTTTCATGTTCTTTTCATACTAAAGTCAAAAATCGCTAGATGTTAAAAATCGCAACATTCTTTGGTCTCTCCTTAACTCTAGGGTTCAGCGTAAGATCATTGGTGAGGTTACAGTTACGATCCAGGGTGTTTCAGGGTGTATCCAGGGTATTTCAGTGTGTTTCACGGTGTGTCAGGGTGTATCCAGGGTGTATCCAGTAGTCCAGTAGACATTTTTACATTGAGCGAGCAAACCGATCACAAGAGCCATGCATAAAACGGAAAGCCAAAGAGTCATGGACTTTCAGGCTTTCTACGGCATACATGCCAAAAATATCAGATTTTGCAATAAAACTGTACTCTGTACTTTGATCACTCGCTTCTCTTTGCATGACATCCTAGATGGGTAATTTTGGAGCATGAAAAACATTTGAAAAGATCTAGAGTAAATCCTTTAAAAGGGCCTGGGAAACAAGTTCAGAGACCTGACATCACAGGTCAGGGGGTCACACGGGGGCCTTTACCTTTGATGTTACCTCCTGTGGGTTAAGAAAATGGGGCGTAAATCATGAACTGTTCCTGCACTCTGAAGGTCCCTGGACAACAGTCAACAGGAAAACGCACATAAATATCTCACCAGGTACAAGTCCTACGAGCAGTAATCAAGTGTAACCATACGATACGGTCATTGTACAAGCCCTCCATTGTACTCAACTGTTCCTTGTCTTACAGCCACACAGTTATAACGAGCATTTATGGAACATGCTGATGGGTTGGACCATAGCAGACAAAGTCCCAAAATAATAAGCTTTAATTAATGTTTTTCTTGACTTAGTGAAAATTGTTCTTCACAACAGGTGGACAACAATTAAACAGAGTGACATTTTATGTGTCTATATGTAGGCCTATATTTCAAGACGTCATTTTCAAAACACAATATATCAAATTGAAAAGAAAAATCATGACCTGGTGTTCATCATTTAATATCTAAAAAGTTACCTACAATCCTTGAGAAAGTGTTTTAATTGCGAGCTATTAATCAAGTAGCATATGGACACAAGTATGAACAGGTCATGTGCAAAGACACATAGTAGTATCAGCCTATAAATGCCATGCTATAAATGCTACAATATTTACACTGTTTCAGACCGGGCACGGTTCAGCCCAGGACAAGCTTATAAACAAGGCCTTCTACTTCAAGGCATTATACTCTACAATAACCTTAACAGATGTCCCATGGTAAGTGAAATGCCATTCACAGTGAGGCAAGCAGCTTGGTCCCAGGCACCACGACACAGAACAGATGATGCAACACATCTTTAAAAGTCTTAAAAGTTGTAAAGGAATAAAAAATATTATTTGTCTATGTGTCATTTCTTACATTAAGCCCTAATTTGGGATTGTTTTAAGATACTAGTAACACAGTAACACAACACCATACGCATAGACACATACACGAATGCATATTTACACACAAACAAATACACCAGTAACAAACAATCACAAACACATATGCACGCACACACACACACAAACACAGACCCTCTACTCTACATACTCTGTTTTTTGTAGATTCTCCTCCTTATTGAGTCATTTGGTTTCTGTTGTCTAGTTCACTGTCTCCATTTTTCACTTGATTTGTTTCACTTTTGATGGACGATGTTTGTCTAGACAATGTGCGTGTTTCTTTGTCTAACCTGGTGCCCTATTTTCCATGATAAAAACGTTGTTGTTAGTACACTGCTCAACTAATGGTCCTGACGGAGCTAAAACACTCCTGCAGAGCTTTATTTAGCCTCATCAGAACCCAAAAGGTTTTCACTTGAGAGAGAGAGAGAGAGAGAGAGAGAGAGAGAGAGCGAGAGAGAGAAGAGAAAGGGAGATAGCAAGCCTTAGAGAGAGAGAGAAAGAGAGAGAGAGAGAGAAACAGAGAAGGAGAGACAGCAGCTTGGCTCCAGGTGTGTTCGTGTGGTTTCCATGGAGTTTTCTCTGGTTGTCAAATCAGAAACACATGTGAGGGCTCAGTTGACTGCTGTGGGTGAGATACCAAAACACTGGTATGACTTCAACAATATTCCACATTCAGCGCTTTCAAACTTTGTTGAAAGTCCTTTTCACATGTATGATTAGAATTGTGATTTTGATAATAATTATTATTGTCATCATCATAATTACTATTATTGTTAGCTAGTTGTAACAGCAGCAGCAGCAGCAGTAGAAGTAGTAGTAGTAATGGTTGTTGATTATTAGTAGTAATAGTGCCATTTCTGTTGTTGCAGTTACTGCTGTTGTTCTTGTTCCCTACTGGGATTATTGAAGATTCATCTAAATATACTCAACGTCTATGTGGTTTCCACAGCAGTAGTAATAGTATTGTTGTTGATGTTGTTGTTCTATTATATTACATGTCAGCCTGGTTTCCACCCCTGTGCCCAACAACAACTGGTTAGGAATATCTTGTTATTTAAGTCATTTGGTTTGTTCATAAACATTTCTGTGATTGTTTCTGTAAAATGTTTGAAGCAAACTGTTTTGGGCAGAGATAACAGTCAGGCTATTGCTTCAGAAATATTTAAAACTGGCCCTTGCTTTTTAAATTTTACTTATCAACCCTCAATCATGTGCAGAGCTGCCCAGTACAACCACAGCCTTCTACTGTTGGTCACTGGGAGCTGCCCAGTACAACCACATTATTCTACTGTTGACCACTGGGAGCTGCCCACTACAACCACAGTCTTCTACTGTTGGTCACTGGGAACTGCCCAGTACAAGCACATTATTCTACTGTTGACCACTAGGAGTTGCCCAGTACAACCACAGTCTTCCACTGTTGACCACTGGGAGCTCCCCAGTACAACCACAGTCTTCTACTGTTGGCCACTGGAAGCTGCCCAGTACAACCACAGTCTTCCACTGCTGACCACTGGGAACTCCCCAGCACAACCACAACCACTTCATCTGTCGGCTACTGAGTAGTTCCACTGGAGCAGTTGGGGCTTAAGTGCCTTGCTCAAGGGCACGTGGATGGTAGTTGTACAGGGAGGAGAGTGAGTTCAGACAGTGGTAGTTGGCAGAGGAAAACATTACTTATTTTCTTTCGCTGGCTGGATTTTCACAGCTGGCCCAGGGAAACAGTTACAAGCCCACTTCTCTACCCTCTGGTCTGCTACTGCCACCGCAAACTACTCTGGTAAGTCACATCAGAGTCACATGCCAGATCACAGTATTAATAAACAGACAAACAACCTCAGTATTGTAACACCAGAGGAAGAAATGTAATTTTGGTTATATTGGTTTCTATCGATGGTGATAAATACGATGCTACATCAAAGGAACAGTAGAAGGAATGTTAAGTCTGTATCCCCATTCAGAAGCCTCTCTCTCTTTAGTTAAGTAAACAGTGGTAAATCTGTCGATATGGCCAGCCCTGACCTGTTATTAGGGAGGCAGCTGGAACACACACACACACACACACACACATACACAGAGCACACACACATACACATGCACACACACACACAGAGCAAGACACGCGTGCACACACACACACACACAGGCACATACCTAGTGGTCAGAGATCAATCCAGGTCACATGTATGATACCTGCAACAGACAGTGTGTTTCCATCAGCAGCCATAAATGAACCCCTACCTGCCCACCCACTTGGCTTGGCACGATAAGAGTCAATTAGATGCCTGAATGTAAATTCTAATTAATTTTCAGGCTTCACACGCACATGGCATGACATACAATTTGTACATAAAGCTAACACTGACCTCTGGAGGTGAACAGCAGAACATGTTTCTGAGCAAGCAAAGTTCTTTAACATTGGATTCTTCAAAAAAATCTGACATATTATACAACGATGTCAAAAAACTACATTTAATTACGAAACACACAATCATAACTGGTCCCCTCGAAATTACAACAGTTAGTTAGTAGTTAGTTAATCATCTTTACAGCACCACATTTTTGCGACAGTCACAGTTGCTTTACAGCAGCCGACTTTCATCACGTCAAGCAACATGGCGGCTGCAGGAGGTTTCGGAGGAGCTGGGGATGTTTCCATGGAAAATAAAGTCCGTCGTGAGGAAGGAGGTGACCAGCAGAACCCTGCACCTCCTCAGGCCTCCCGGGGAGACGCTGCCCTGCAGAAACCCGTGTGTCTCATTGTGTTGGGCATGGCGGGGTCCGGAAAAACTACCTTCGTCCAGGTGAAGCTACTAGCGTGGGAGTGTGGCTAACCACGTTCAGGCTAACACTGACTAAAATATCAAACACAAAAACAACTAACATCTAATCTAATAATCGTAATGTAATTAATGTAGACGGTTGACAGTCCAGATACAGCTGTTAGGAGGTACCTTCCTCCAGTAGATCAACACTGACGCGTTACCGGTTGAGTCTTAATGGTGCAGCTGAGATACTGGTTCTGTTTTCCAGAGACTGACAGCGCATCTTCATACCAAGAAGTCTCCTCCTTATGTGATCAACCTCGACCCCGCCGTGCATGAAGTCCCTTTCCCGGCTAACATCGGTAAGGTGACCTGGCCATGGACTCAGGAGTGTGTTATATGTTGGCCTGATGGGGTACATGTGTGTATTATGGCAACATAGTTGTGCTCTGTATTGTTACCTATAACGTTACACCTTCACTGAGACTGGTTGCAGTGTGATAAGAGCTAACAGACGCACTGTATTGCAAACACCCAGGTTAGTCTCAACATATAAATACATACATTTTGGATTTATTAAGGTTTAGTAAATTTGTATGTGACAAATATTTCTGCGCTAGTCCAGCATTTAGGGCTGCTAGTCCCATCTGGAATAATGGCTATTGGCAACACCACTGGATAGACCAGTACTCCAAACAAAGTTTTCACAATATAATGGGTCCATAGTATATCAATCCAATTTTTTGGTTTTTGGGAAGGTTCTCTGATGAACCCATTAACACCAACAATCATGGTCCAGAAGACAGCTGCAGAGAACAGCTAAACTAGTACAGATTATGTTCTAGGTTATGTCAGCAGGCTGTGTCTTATGGTTTCCACGAATCGGTATTCTCTCAGACCACTGTGTAACCACAAGGCTCTTTCTGTACCTGATACACATCCCTATGCAGATATTCGTGACACAGTCAACTACAAGGAAGTCATGAAGCAGTACGGTCTTGGACCCAACGGAGGAATAGTGACCTCCCTCAACCTGTTTGCGACACGATTTGATCAGGTAACGCCACCATTTCTAGTAGGACACGGAAATGTTTTGGTAAAGCACCATGACATCGCCAATGCCTTGCCAATCCCTAAATTGTCTAAACGATTGCCTTGTGGACTATAACAACATTCCTAGATCATCCATATCTAGACAATAAAATCAAATATAATTTTATGTAATCTATTTTATTAAAAAAAAAAAATTATTTCTTAGCGTATTTCATTACAGACTTTCTGTAAGTTACAGGAGTAAACAAGGGCAAGATTTGGAGCTTTTCCATAGAGAGAGAGTGCTCCATCATGTGTTTTGTAGATAGATGATTATACATTATTTCCTACTCAAACCATGTTGTTAAGTTATAATAGCAGTCCAGTAGATGTCGCCCTAAACCTCTGGGTTTATGGAAACTAAAATCAACATATATGATTATACATGATTATTTTGCAGCTCTAACTAAAAACAGAGTATAAATACAGTGGTAATTATGGTGGAAGTCGTTCTATCCTGTTTCCTCAGCATTCTCTACAAGACCAAGCAACTTTTTACTATTTAGAGAGACTCTTTACCTTTGTGAGATATTCTTATTAAGTTTTTATTTTGATTCCTCAGGTTATGAAGTTCATTGAGAACAAACAACACAATCACCAGTAAGTACTAACCTTGATGTTTTATTAAATGTTTATAAAATTTGCTATGCTTGTGCTGTACTGTAAGTTTGTCTTCTCTCCAAAAGTTTTTTAGTCACTCTCCTGTCCCTGTGTATGTCAGCTTTTTTTAGACAACATAAACACAAATGATGTGAACTGTTATTAGGATTAATGTGTACAACAACCCACCAGGATCATTTCCTGATAGATGACTTGTATATTAACGGTAACACATTATGTACATACCCATGACACAATAACAGCAGGGCCTGTGCTTGGTGTTTAGTGATTCTTCTCATATTCTGCACTCATAATAATTTTAATTAAAACCGTCAACATAGACTTTCAGAGCCAAATCTCAACATTTCATGTTAAACATGAAACACAATGTGAATCGTTTTATATCCATTTAAATTCTAGAATCTATTTTAGATTTATTTCAGTAAACTATTCCCCACCTGTGATGTGTGGCTGATGGTCTTTGACCTTTGTTCACAGGTATGTGTTGATTGACACCCCGGGGCAGATTGAAGTGTTCACCTGGTCTGCGTCTGGGACCATCATCACCGAAGCTCTGGTGGGTCTTCAGGAGCTTTCAATGGAAATTCAACCCAGAATGAAGCTCCATGATACAAACCCAAAAATCAGCTAGCAGGTTTTTTTTTATGTTGCTGTCACATTGTGGTGACGGCTAATTGATACATTTTTCAGTGGTTATAAAATGGTTAAAAACTGTTTAGAGTTCACACCTTTCTAAAGCAATCGTGAGAGACAAACATTCTAACAAAGACAGAAAGACGAGGAATACCCTCCAACGTGAATGTTATTTGTCCTGTCTACACCTCTACGCAGCGCTGATTTAGGAATAGAGCTTAGACAAAGTTAAGGCATGTAGTTACAAAGATTGGGGTTTAAACAGAGCGTAGTCAGGTGGAAGTACTGGCCTCTATGTTTTGCTGATATAGTCGAGGGAATCTACTTAGAAGATTATATAAAATGTATTTGTGTGTCCCTGCAGGCCTCCTCCTTCCCCTGTGTCGTGGTGTACGTGATGGACACGTCTCGTAGCGTCAGCCCCGTCACCTTCATGTCCAACATGCTGTACGCCTGCAGGTCGGTACATCGGCCAAAAGATCCACAATTCAAAACGTCGACTACTGTTTTCGAAAAGCAGTGTTGTTTTATCGTTAGAAGGTGAAATACTTCATGTCAAGCAGTTGAAGCTTCTAGAGTACAGTGGTATTTATGGTGGAAGTTCTCTCCTGTTTCCTCAGCATTCTCTACAAGACCAAGCTGCCGTTCATCGTTGTCATGAACAAGGTAAACTATGTTTCCTGTATTCCATTGCAAAGTGAAATCTCTTCGAGAATTGGTTCTCCCTCTCCCACATGAATCACATGCCCTCTCTACCATACCTTACCCCTCTACCATACCCCATACCTTACCCCTCTACCATACCCCATAACTTACCCCCCTACCATACCCCATACCTTACCCCTCTACCATACCCCATAACTTACCCCTCTACCATACCCCATACCTTACCCCTCTACCATACCCCATACCTTACCCCTCTACCATACCCCATACCTTACCCCCTACCATACCTTACTACCATACCTGAATATGAACTGAATCCCAGTTTTACCTCATTCAACAGAATCTCTAATTTACTCGAGATATTTCCTCATTCCCTCTGCTCAGCTGTAGTCTTGCATGATGACAGCCTTCACCAGAATGTTCAATGGGGTTGACTTGTTACCCTGTTTGTCTTGCAGACAGATATCATCGACCACAGCTTTGCCGTGGAGTGGATGCAGGACTTTGAGGTGTTCCAGGACGCCCTGAACCAAGAGACATCCTACGTCAGCAACCTGACCCGCTCCATGAGCCTGGTC
>OMKK01037689.1:2334-16948 GCA_900302305.1 Polymixia japonica | reverse complement strand
TATAATAATGTATACGTTAATACTATTATGAGAATAGATATTTTTGATCAAGACAGAAATTATCAAATTTTATTATACTCATAAATTATATACTGTGTGAAACAAAAATCATTCAGAAACCATTTAGCTCACATATGTGATGCACTTGTTAACATAACAAGTTTGTAAATTACCACAAGGTTAGAACTGCACTAATGATATTGTTGCAGGTTTAAATACCTGCCTTGCTGCCAAGCCAGGGGCGGAGCTGACAACTGCCAGATGCTGTCCCTCCTTTACCTCTCAAGACAGGTGTGCTTATTTATGGTTATCCTATATATGTGTTTAAATAGCTGCAGCTCATATAACATATAACCCCTAGTTATAGTACATAGAATTATCATTTGACATGATTGATAATTAAATAACAATTGCTGCAAACATTTTCAAACCATTCATTTTTACACAGACATAAAATTACATGACGTCTTGGACTGTAGATGTATATGTGATAAATGTGTGTCTTCAAAATACGGTATGTCTTCCTGTGAAGGATCTGGTTCTGCTACTATCCACAGTGTCCATTTAATTAGTGAAGTATGTTCTTGTGTTTATTTATAATGCGATGCAATTGTGTTTAAAGTAATGATCTCACGAGCCCTTGGGGAGAAAATTCAAGCACAATGAAAACACAGGTGTGTTGGGAAAGATCCAGCGAAGACTTCTTGGGCACAGTTCTCTCTCGCTGCTTAACCACTCAAAAGGAGCCGAGAGTACACACACACACACACACACACACACACACACACACACACACACACACACACACCAGGGAGCGTTTAAGTACAACGCTCTTCTCAGCTTTACTTCAACAGAAAAAGGTGATTGGAATGCTTCTGAAACAGTGTAGCCAGTTGTGTTAAGCAAGAGCATTTTAAAACATATCAAATGAACCTTTTACACAACAATGCAGAGTTAAACCCAGACGGAGATCCAGCACATGGTTTTGCATTGCTTACAGAGTCATGGACACTGGTGAAGCACGGCAGGGTGGCTGGGAGACTTCAGAGACTGTCACAAGGTTAAGCCCTGCAACAGTCAATTTGTCCCTCATTGTCATAGTTTTGGGAAAGATCCTACCCTTCCACTACTGGCTGACCCTGCACTCCAACCACTCTGAAATGTGAACATGTATGTACTGTATGTCTCAGAGTAATATGCCAAGGCACAAAAGCTTTATTTTAGGCTCTAATTAGATTAGATTACAGTAGATTACATTGCACTTTATGAATCATCTTGGGGAAATTACGTTGTTGCAACAACAACAGATTGAGTACAGACAAGCAAAGGTTGAAACAACAAGGTAAAAACAAGTAAGAAATGGAGACTGTAATAATAACGCAACAACATATTGGGTCCAGCGGCAGACTGACAGTGTTGGTGCCTTGTTCTCCTGACTGAGCTGCAGGACCTCTATCAGCAATGTTAAAGTAATGTAAAGTAACTAGCACAGCCCCATGAGCTCAGCTTAGATAAGCAATCAGCAATGTACTTCTTTGCACAAGTATGCTAGCAGGGTGACCCCTTTCAAATTCTTGTTCCAACTTGTACTTTCAAGATTATTTTGCTCATTTTCAGCTCTTTATGTTTATCCTGCGACTCCACTAGAGTAGCTTTGCATGATTCCCAGTTCAAAAAAGTCCTTATTTATCTTATACTGTCCCTTTATTCAGCCCCTCTGTTCAGCCTCTCTCTGTAACAAGCTGTATTAGCTCCTGTCTCTTTAAGGGCCCCCTCCCTAAAAGCCCACTTTCTGATTGGTCAACATCCTTTTGTAGGTGTGGAAAGTGAAAGTGAAACTATAAACCTGCTAAGTAACATAATTTCTCGTTGGAAATGGCAACTTCTTAAATCCAACCGTACATGTTCGAGCCCGAATCTGATCTGGAATATGAGAGTGGACAGTATGAACATCCGCAGCAACAAAGATTACAGCAGGACGTCTCTGTTTGGTGAACATGTAGGAAATGAGCTAAAATGCTGACTGAAGTGGAAAACGTCTGCTGTCAAGAAATAACAAAGGTAACGTAACTATGAAAACGCTATTCTGCTGTATATCGTTATATCTCCCTGCACTGTCGGTTATAGTTGATTGCGTATTACTTGAAAAAAGTTTGTTGTAAAGTCGTGCATCATCTTTCTCTCGTTGTCTTTGACCGCAGAACTTTTGTCACTTCCTGGAGCAGAATGACCATATAAAGAAATACGTCATACGAGTTGACGTCAGCTTGTGCAGAAAGTAGAAAAAAACGTTTGAAACCGTTCAGAGCCTGAAGCCTGAGCTTTTATCATTCGTTTAGTTTATTATTTGACACATTGGACACGTTTAATATGAACATTGCACTGCATTGTAACATTATATACTGTATATGTCAGAAAATAAGGGCAACCATAATATGTCCCCTTTAACCTAGGCAGTGGGATGCCTTCATAAGCTAAAGTTCCACTGCAGCTAAAAACAACAACCTCATCCTCCATTTTGCAGGACTTGTCCAGAGTTGGACTGATTTGCGTGTTCTAGCAGCAGTGACACACCCTCTGGCTAACAGCATGTTTCACACATGCTCTGTACTCACAGCTCATCCAATAAATCTGTGCAGCAACATTAGACATCTGGAAAGTCTGGCACCTTTTCTGTCCATGAAAAGCAGCGCTGGCTGTTTTACTGCCCACAATACAAGACAGGTGGTCTTTATTGTAGATGCCATCTTCTCCTAATCAGATACATGATTATACTTCTTCTTATACAAGCTTTTCAAGGCCAACACCTGAGCATTGTGATGCCAGCTTGCTAATAGTTTGGACGGGCGTCGCTCTCATTCCTATAACTCGTCATTAATATCCGACCGTGGAAGACTTGCATGTTTTCCTTTGTAGGTGACCGTCTCCGGTCCGGAGGACAGATGAAGCTACTCTGTTGTCATGTCTGGTGTCTGATTGGGGAGTGAATTTAGAGCTGGAAGAAACAACGTGTCCATGGAACAGAACAACAACAACATCTCCTTCATGTCTTCATGTTCATGTGATCCTTCAGTCATGATTAGGATCAACGGTTTCTTTTCTAATAACCAAAAATAAATTAGGACTATCAGACTTCTGTCTTCTTTCCTTTGTGTAAAATGTTCCTTTGTGTCCAACACCAGAACTTAATACAAATTAAACATCATACTACAATATAATACATTAGGCCCGATCTAATGCAAAACTCCATGTCCCATCCCACCTTCCCAAAGTCCTCCCAGATACTAAAAATACATACATATACATATACACAGTACTACACATATACATACACTGAATATACCAAAAATAACACAGACATACACCAGTACACATACATACATTATTTTTCATGATTAAATAGAGTGAGGAGGAAGAGAGAGAGAGAGAGAGAGAGAGAGAGAGAGAGAGGTAAAGACAACCCAGAGCTTTTTATGGCCTGTCTGACATGGCTCATTGCAGAAGGAATAGCCTTGATAAAGACCAGGGACAGGCTTTATCCTGTAAGGCTACTTACAAAGAGGTTTCTGAGGAACTGGACATGCTTAATACACATTATCTCTCTCATTTATCACCAAGGAGTTGTTGAAATGACAAGACCTGGGCCTCGCAACCTTCCCACAAGGAGAAGAAAAGTCTCTTAGGAAGATGGAGAAGTTCTTTTATTGAAGCAAGCTCCTGAAAAAATGTCTGCATCTCGTTGCAGTCCCCTAATTATGACAGCTTGTCAAGATCCAAACTGAAAACATGCAGACTATATTATAAAATCACTTAGTCTTCGTTTCACATGCTTTTAGACCAAAACAGGCAGATGTACATAGCAACAAGTGGCTTTAATAACACTGGATTGAGCCTTTGTGTTTCTTGGGATCAGAGATTGAAGAACATTTACATAGCAAAAGATTTTCATATCCAGTATGACTTCAATAGTCCTGGCCAGCGGTAATGACTGTCAGGACACGGCTCTGCCTCTGCGCTTAGTTCAGCTCAGTTCAGTTTTAGTTTAGTTCATGACCATAACATTTGTTCATTTGTTTGAAACATCAAATATATATGAATATATCGGTGGTGTAAAAACTAATGCATGCTGGGAAAATATGTTTGGTTCTCATGTCAGATTGATTGGTAGCAGACACTGTTCCTTCTTATTTCCATGTGTTCTTCTTCTGGGTTCAAACTCAACATACAATTATTCACCTCTTTCATTTGTTTGTTGTACAAACACTTTTGATAAGAAGGATATAAGATGACAAGATGTACTTAATGTATCCCTGTTGTCGCAGCAGCCAGTATAGAGAACAACATATAAATAGGAATAACTATTAAAAGTTAATAACTAATACATATTATGCAGAACACACATACTATCAACCCCGTTACAACTTAGATCTGGGACCTTTCCTCCGAAGGTCATCTCATGTCTCCTCCGACAGAATCCGCTCTGGAATATACACCTCTGAGTCCCATCGTGTTATCTGTTGTTTTCTGGGTCTGAATCAGATTTCCTGGTCTTCAACAAGAAAATAAACCGAGCGAGGAGCAAGAAACTGTAGAAGAAGAAGCGGCCCTGCCCTCTGCGTACAGTGTTCAGTCAGGAGCAGGAGCAGGCCTCAAGTTTCAGTCCAACACCAACAGGTCCACCGCAGCTCCCAGAGCCTGGGAGGAAGAGGAGGGACGGGACGCCACGGAAAGGAACGTGAATAAGTTCTTCAGCGTGTACAAGGTCTCGGATTGACTGCACCAAATAAACACTATACAGGTGTAAAACAGTCTTTCAAAAGATTTGATCTTGAAAAGTGCAAATATTTGTGCGTTTAGGGCCTCTGTGATTCAATTAAGAATCAGTATTTTTTCATGAAGATGTCACGGTCAGGATAGGACTGAAAGCGTACCCTCGTGAAAACATGCTCCTGGTTAATGAATATAAAACACTGTCATGCGAGATTCACTCCCTAAGAGGGCACGGTTTGGAGGAGACGCAGCTCCACGGAGTAACAACGGCGCTAGCTAGTGGCCGCATCTAAAAATCACAGGGATGGGAAATACTGGAGAAGTGAACCTCAGTGTGCTGCCTGGTGGCAGGAAACCAAGGCAAACTGACTGCATATGTTCTAATAGGTTGTGTTTTTAAACAGGGCTGATACAAGCGCTCTGGCAGGGCTGCGGGAATGTTAAAAATCTGAAAATGATTCTTTATTACAGTATAACTTAAAAGCAAACACACATTAAGCTAGCCATATGGTGGGCTTGTTTTTTGAGTAACTTCTCAGGCAATGTGGTTAAAAAGCCAGAATCAAAGCCCTCAGACCAATTCAACAGACACATTATGTGTAACAGATTATATTTTACAGGTGGGTTTTCTCTAAATATATCATTTTCTATAGTTATTATAATGACTGTTGGCTATGTACACAGCTCCTCTGAGCTGCTTGCTCTCCATTTCAATCCCAGGATACTTACCAAGGTTTTTACATAATTTGTGGGGAATTGAAACACAAGAACTATAAAACTGGACAAAATGAGACCACAAAGCAGATAATTGGGGCTACTGTTTGTAATGGTGACAATCACATTTATTTCAAGCACGATACATAGGTTCTTAGTTTAGTTTAGCAAGCCTCCGAAAATAAAACCAGACACATTTTATAACATATGTGCACACACACACACACACACACACACACACACACACACACACACACACACCTACACATACATACAGACACACACACAAGCACACTTCCATGGCCCTTGATATCCAACAACCCTAACGTACGATGCAGTCCTCTTCCTAACCTTTGTGGTGTTGTGGGGCCCAGCGGACTGCGTGGGGGAGATACTGAGCCCTGTTGGAGACAAGACACTGCATTCTCATTCTGCTGATTGGGATGAAGCTTCCTCTGCTCTGCTGTGCTTGGCTCTGGATCACTTAGGCACACACACTGATATCGTGGCCCCACGCTGTAAACCCCCACACAACACACAGCTACCCTGGCCCCCCAATGTAACCCCCACACAACACACAGCTACCCTGGCCCCCCAATGTAACCCCCACACAACACACTGCTACCCTGGCTCCATGCTGTAACCCCCCATACAATACTCTGGTGTCTGAGTCTATTGTGCAAACCCCCAATGGCTTACTCACCCAATTACACATTGCCATGGCCCCATGCCAGGGCATGCATGTGCATGCACACACACACACACACACACACACACACACACACACACACGCAGAGACACAAACACAAGCAAGCATGACTCAGTATGCACATGCCCCCAACTGGATAAGCTTTAGCAGAGGCGCTATGTGTTTCAAATGGCACTGAAGACATTCGCTGCAGGATAATGATGCAGAGCAACATGTTTCCAGTTGAGAACCCCTCACTGTTACCATGGTTACATGAGTTGCTGTCCATTGCAACTTGACGTTATTTTAGACGTTTAGATGTTATTTTCACTTTGAGTTTTAGCAAAAGTCCAGATCAAAGACTTGAATGACATAGAGCTCACTGTGGAGACGGTACCCTGAAGGCCCACTGTGGGAGGATTTATCTCTTGTCTGTGGTGTTTGTCTCTTTGTATAACCCCAAGGTTTAGTCTTTAGTTTCAAACAGAAAGCGTAAACACCTTAGAAGTGGTCAGGTTAACCTCAACCAGTGGAAACATCCCCAAGCTTTACACAATCATCATTTAAATCTTCTGACCATGAATCTGCTGCTCAACAAAACTCCAAACACCACAGACGTTGATCTAGAGCCTTTTTTTTGTGGATTACCTGCAATTGCTTTTGAAATGTATCTCCTTCCTGGTCGTCTACAACTGACTGTTCTGCTGGATTATCAGAACAATATTCTCTGCTTCTCATCTCCATCGATTTCTACAGGACTCTGTAACATTGGCATGTTGAACAACGGTTTTCGGTTTGGTTTGACAGCGGTATGGTCAGATTTAGGGAAAGAGGAGAAGAGAGAAGAACAGCTGACCCTTCTGCTGCCTATCATCTCAGGGTCTCCTCTCGTCTAGACAGCACCTCCTTATCGCTCCCCGGAACGCTAATCAGTCAGCATTTCCTCTCCGCCTCCGTGGTCCAATCCACAGCTGAGAGAGACTGCGTGTCTTTTCCAGCCTGTCACGTCTGACACTAGACCAAGACGAGAGTAAACAGAAGCACCACCTCGTTCCCACTCCGCCTCGCGTCTCATGGCAGTCATTAGGAACGGTGCTGTAAGATTTCGGTCTTGAAGCCAATGCCCTTCGGCAAGCTCTCCTCTTTTTTCATGAACCGTGACACATGTCTGTCGTCTGCCAATCATAATAGCATAATACCTAATGATACAGTGTGCACTGTGTGTAATGTACTAACATGTCATTACCATATGAATTGCTGATCAAATGCTTTCTTTCCATATCTCAAATTGTTAAAGAGAACATGACTGCTCTTCTGATCTGTTTGGATTTGGTATGCTATATGCTATAACACTAATTAATTATCAGTTAATTATAGTATCCTATTACTGTAATTAGTATACTATGGTTTAGTAAATAATTAGTTTAGTAAATGAAATTTGAGAAATGTAAAAATGAACATTGTAAAACAGTAAATTGTTGTTGATGTATACATGCTAATTTTATAGCTTCTTAACAGAAAATAAAGCGAGTGTTTTGATTAAGTAAATGCATGGACTTTATATATTTTTTATCTTTTGTCCAATATTTCCAAGGCGATTTCATTAATCTGAATCTTTAGCATATTTTGGTCTTTTTAGCAGTTCTTTTAGAAGCTGATTAATAAAGATTGTCCTAACGTTTGTAAATTCATAATTTAAAAATTGTGTCACGCAACATGAATTCGACGATGGCGGCACATTTTTAGACGTGACAGTTTTATTATGAATATGTGTCTTAGTGTATCAATACAATAACAGTGACACAAGTTACGATGAGTTGACATTGATATCAACAGGGCTTTTGCAATGCGAAAGATACATTACTATTATAGCAATGACACACGCTTACTTGTGAAATTATTGCCATTGATCTGGGATCAAAAGCGACTCATCCATTGTCCGAGGCGGTTGAGTAAACCTCCGTTCAGCGCTGTTGACTTTCTGCCACTGAAACTCAAACATGAAGTGTGAGCGTTGCTTGACCATCCACGCCCTCCCGACGCTGACTCAACTGGGGCTAAATCGCGTAAACAGTAACATTTAGAAAGGATTTCTCAAGCGAGGTTAAAGAGGCCAACGCATCAAGGGCCGAGGGCGTTGGACTGTTCAAAAGTCGTTTATTACCGACAGTGACAGCAGCTTATAATGGGCTTCAAATGGAGTGGGAGTCATTTGTTCTGCCAATGCTTGGATTTCGCAGCCTACGTCTGTTCCCCCGTTTTGCCCTGTAGGCCTTTCTTTAATGAGTAAGGACACTGCGGACAACTACCGCCCAGTCTGTCCACAACTGAAGAAACCGTCACTGATCTCACGAGTAACATTAATAATAACATAACTAATTGCTCCCAAGTTGTAGGGACATTATAACAAAAAATAATGGAAATTCCTGATGCCGGGACACCGTCATTGAACTGTGGTAACAAGACAAGCAATTGGCTCTCACACAAGTCTAAATGAGCACATAATGTTCAGCAGAAACACTTCCTAGTGTTTCATGGGAAGCTATCTATATGTATATATATACTTACTATATGACCTCATTTCTGCTTGGTCACTAATATGGTCTTAGGGGTGAATATTGTATTTCGTATGTCTACAGACACAGATATAGAATGCTTATGATATGACGGTTGTAATTATTAGGGTTGACCTGAAGGACAGAGCAAGGTTAGTTGTTCATTTTTTACACTGAAAATCAGTCAGTATGACCGACACATTCTTCTTCCATTCTTCTTCTTCTTTCTTCATACTTGTTTTTTATCTTATCCTTTATATTACATTGCGTTGCTACTTATATAGATTGTATTATATTGTATTGTTTGCACTGTATAGTATAGAGTATAGTGCATAGTGTACAGTATATCCACCATAGTGGAACTCTCTTTTTTATTCTTTTATTTTTTATGTGCCTTATTACTGTTTCTGCACAATCTCTGTGAGCACAGCCACCTTCATTTCACTGCATAGACTGTAATGTATGTGACAAATAAAGTCTTGAACTTGAACTTGAACACAGTGTCTCCAACTCTATTCCAAGTACATACCCGCATGTACGAACAGAGCAGTGTTGCCGACAGCCAGTAAGCGACTTCCTGCAGGACAAGCGGCAGTAGAACGTTCTGTAGTGATGTAGCGGCAGTAGAACGTTCTGTAGTGATGTAGTGGCAGTAGAACGTTCTGTAGTGATGTAGCGGCAGTAGAACGTTCTGTAGTGATGTAGTGGCAGTAGAACGTTCTGTAGTGATGTAGTGGCAGTAGAACGTTCTGTAGTGATGTAGCGGCAGTAGAACGTTCTGTAGTGATGTAGCGGCAGTAGAACGTTCTGTAGTGATGTAGTGGCAGTAGAACGTTCTGTAGTGATGTAGTGGCAGTAGAACGTTCTGTAGTGATGTAGTGGCAGTAGAACGTTCTGTAGTGATGTAGTGGCAGTAGAACAGCATCTCATCTCAGTTACTAAATAGAACCTAATTTCTCCAGTTAGTGAAGATCCTTCCATATTGTCTCCTCACATCTCTCAGCTTCCACGCCTGTTGGTCCAGAGAGTTTAAACGCTGACCAGGGTCCAGGTGTGTCATTGCGAGGCTGCTATCGCCCACAGTGTCGTCCCCGGTGAAGACGGGATGTTATGTGTGAACATCTTGAGAGATAGGATGTCCCTGCTTTTAATCTAGCGAGATATCCTCTAAACGTTCTTCATATTACATTACGCTTCTCTTCGTGGGATCATGTAAATGATTTTGAATAAAATAGTCACAAAGTTCCCTTTCTGTTTTGTCATCAATCGCTCAGCGAGCTTCATACTCAGCAGAAGTATCCATCTTTGATCTAATACATAATGTTTTGAAAAGCTACACGTGACTTAGTCTATTGTTGCCATTCACCTCAGTGAAGGCAATGATGAAGACGATGTCAGAGGCAGTATCTCTTCAGAGCAAAATGAGCATCTCCACAGACGTTACTTTGTCTTTGACTATGTGGTTGAAGTGACCGCCGTGCTTTCACTTCCCAAATGATTTCAGACCCCTATATTCCCTCTTGGTACAGACGTTTGGGGGTTGATTTGGCTCAAGGCCAGTTTCACAACAGGGAAGGTGTAAGGTGTGTGTGTGTGTGTGTGTGTGTGTGTGTGTGTGTGTGTGTGTGTGTGTGTGTGTGTGTGTGTGTGTGGGCATATTACAGTTACAAAGCCATTTTAACATTGTGTGAAATACAAAACAGAAAAACGGTCTTGACAGCCATTCTGCAGGGTATTAGAAAACATTGCTTAATGCTCCAAAATCCACCTTCTCAAATAATGGATTCTGGATCAGATCATCTTTAAGGAACCAGGAACCAAAGTTTAACCAACGGAGAGAATCACACATCACCAGCAGTCAGAGGGATTATTAATGTTATTATTAATAGAGGCTAAAAATATCTATGTGCTTCAAAAACATGCATCATTAATCTTAGCCTCACGTTGGCATCTAATCCAACAGTTACACAATGTGTTATTATAAGTGCCAGTTACCATTCTTCTGAGATAACCAGTTCCCCCATTATTAATTTTATTTCAAGTCTTTTCCTGCATGATAAGGACACTGTCCGGTTAACATATGAGAATTTAAATACTTTATAAATTACAGATTGTGGATACAAACATAAAAACTATTGGGCGGTAGCTTTATTATATTTCATATAGTGTACTTTCTACAGTTTGATATGATAATCTAAAACATCACACTAAGATCTAACTATGTACTTAGGTGTAGAAATGTGACCAGATTACTAGATTGTTTGTGATCAGACTGATCTGTGAGTAACATTGTAGCTAAATGAAACTAGATTACAAGAAGCAGAACGTTACTTCGTTCAATATGTTTATAACGGTTTTTCCAAGTGGCACAGTACAAAGAGACAGAAACTAAGCAATTATGCCAAAATTAAAATAGAAAATAAAATAAAGGGAAAAAAACACACACACAAACAAACAAAACAAACCGGGCGTACAACTCAAGACAATGACATGTATTATTGCATCGCTAGTACTCAGAAAGAACAGGTGAGTAGCCTATTGTGAATGTCACAGTTGCTCAAGGTCATCAGAACAAGCAGAACGTTGTTGTCAGAGCTCAGTACTGACCCGCCGTCCGCTTACTGTATTGTTGTGTCAGTTTCTGTGAATCAGTTCATTCTCATTGTTTTATGCACTCAAACAAAAAGCAGAGCAACACAGTCTGGGTAACGCTGACAAATTGGCCGTCGCAGCAGGAATCTGGTGGTCAAAAGCTTTTCCACTGTGATCGAACGCCACTGACAGCTCCGGGTACAGCTGCAGCGCCTGTGTGATTCTTGCAGTTTGCTGTGGATTTATGAGGTATGATATAAAAATAAGAACTCCACATAATGTATTCCTCAACGCTGTCCAACAAAAATTTGAGGTTACAAATCCTTTTTTTTTTTTGGACCACACAAATCATATGCCCTTACTGTTTCTAATTAAGAGGATTTGTATGGTTTGGTCTCTGAGGTTTAACGAGTATTTGCGTTTGCTTTGAATTATTTGTATGTACTTATTTTCTGTAACAATGTAGCCTCCTCACATAAACAAAGTGGCCTCCTTCTGCTGAAGTATATTCCGCTACTGTTGCCTTTTATCAATATCAGAACCACGGAAAGATATCACGGAATGCCTTTGCTCATTTGTTGACTAAAGTGTAGTTTTCTTTTGAGTTGATAATCTGTAATCTGACTCCATTGACATTACAAGTCACTGCAGTGCTGATAAGGGAATGTACTAAGCAAACAGATTTGATGTTAATGTTGATGTCATTGTAACACAATCTTCTTAATAACTGATACAATCAATTTAAGGGAAAGGCCGGAATAATTAGCAACCACCTGAGAACCGCAAGACACACAAGGCCCTTATGCGGAGCGCGGCCACTTGAACACGTGTTAACCGTGAAGGGAGCAGGGTTTCAGGCAGTACTGTGTACACAGTCCCACATTTCAAACAGTGGCTCTTCGAAAAGAATTCCTTGTCAAAACACAAGGTTTTGGAGAACGAAACAGCCGGATGCTCCACAAGTGTCTTCCTCTGCCAGAAGCTTGTGTGTGTAGGATCTAAAACAGACCCTTCTCAACACTGAACCATGCAGTCATCAGATCAAGATCCCCGAGCTGCAGCTCGGCGCCCCCCCCCTCCTCCTCGCTCTCTGTAGAGTTGTTACACCGAGAGGAGCTGGAAAGCTGCCCGCCAAAGTTATCCACTACAAAGGACTACTGATTCAAACGTCTTTTCCTGTTTAGACAAGGGCCTGAGGTATGCAACATGGGTCCCAGGACCAAACGCGTCACTGCGTGAGTGCAGCCCTGGTGGGGACCTAGAGAAGGCCAGATATACAGGACTGGATTGGGGAGAATTGTCTAAGAAAACACTCTTGTCATTGAACCTCTGCACTCCCTGTTTTCACTTATTACATGCTCTATAAAGCTCAGAACGGCTAATAAAATCACAAGTTGGCTTGTATGTCAATAGAGCCTGAGGTTGTTTTATAGTTGGGGACAAGCTTTAGAAGTTAAAAGGATTAAATTATGAACCTAACCTTTTTTTTTCATGCTAGTCATCTCAGACCTCAGTAAACTACTGTGCTCTGGACGCAACTGGATAGACCTATTTGTTTTCCCATTTCTGTTTCTGTGACAACTCAGACATCTGAGCATGTTGTTCTCTCATGAAAGCTAAAACATCCACAAACTGAACCGACTCGAGGGAACCTGCTGTCATGCAGGTGGGTAACTATGATCCCACTGAAGGAAGGTGCCATTATCAGTAACTGTGGATGTGACAGGAATGATATTCATCTTCATCACTCTCATGACGGGAGACAAGCTCAAATACTTGTGTTAACCTTCATTATTTGTGGGATCAGCTGGCACAAGGCATGCATAACTAAAGGCTGCTAAGCGATCGTTGAGAGGAAAATGACTGCAAGTGTCGGAAGCGTCAGCTTTGTTTGAACCAAGTCGAGAATGAAAAAAACAGAGAGCATGAGAATAACTACCGAAAACACAAAGAGTTAGCAAAGACTGCAGTAATATGAATGTCAAGTTGATTCTTTAAAGAGTTGCTGCAGACGCTGTGGTTTACATGGTCATGGTGAATTAGATTGCATCTGTCAAATGAAGGTCCCGTCCCGTCCCTGCTCATCAATGTGAAATGTCTTAACGCTGTGGCATCGTACATTTTAATTTATGAGCTTTCAGAGAAATTAGCAGGCCATCAATATGACATCAGAGATCCTATCAGAAGTAAAAACAGTTGGGTGTGTTTTTAATTGGGTTCTCTCAACAGTACATTCCATTGAAGCGAAACAGCTTAACCACAATACAACTTCTGTTCTTGAGATGAACAAAGAAGGTTTGTACTATCTGTCTGTCAGGAAAGTCTAAACCGCCTGGAGGCAAATACTCCATGCGGTTGACGCACTGTTATTGTTTAGACAACCGTATGCAAAATATCTCCAGATATGGAAAATGTACTCACAGTGAGAACTGCCGTAGGAGCGTGAGCATGTCAGGCGTGCGCTGTTCCTTTTTTTATGACAGAATTACATCGATTCGTATATATTCCAAACAATCATTAGCAGAGACAAGAACATGACATAGGTTGAAATCACTCTGCCGGTTCAAGCTTTAGCGAGCGCTGCTTACTGTTTATCTAGAGGCCACAACAACGGAGGCGGCCGGCCAACTCTTCAGTGCTCCTTTGATGGGAGCGTCAGAACAGATGGACGTGTGCAAACCGTCAAGTTGACAGCTAGATCCTTCTGACGGCAGAATGTCCCACGGTTGGTCAGAAAAAGAGAAAGGGCAGGAAGAGATGTTAATAATAATAATAATAAACTTTATTTGTATAGCGCCTTTCATACAAGGATTGCAGCTCAAGGCGCTTCACAACAGTAAAATGTACATAGTAAAAGCAGAAACACAACAGAAAAGACACGCAGTAAAATTGACATAAAATCAATCAAATCAAACGTATTAGAATCTAACATTCTAACAGGCTCCTTGAAATAATGTGATCAAGTTACTAAAAATAGAAACGAAGGGAAAATTACAAGAGAACATGAAAGGAGCAGCGTGCAAATCAACGAGAGGAGTGTTAATGAAGTGATAACAATATCACAATATAGTACACAGAGTTCTGACTTGGTGTTATCCCCTGTGCTAAACACACAGAGCAAATTGGTACCATAGGATCTCTAGAGGAACATCTGTGTTGTCAGGTTTTAGTGATAAAACTGGCACAACCCATGAATCAGGTATTTGCTGTGATTACGGCCCATTCTGCAGTTAGGTGGCAGCAGGCTGGAGAACGAAGGAGGACGAGGGAAAATGGGTACTTGTCTCTAAATATG
>OMKK01037657.1:5604-16578 GCA_900302305.1 Polymixia japonica | reverse complement strand
GTGTTAAGTTCTTATGTGTGTGTGTGTGTGCGTGCGTGCGTGCGTGCGTGCGTGCGTGCGTGCGTGCGTGTGCGTGCGTGCGTGCGTGTGTGCATGTGTGTGTGCGTGTAAACAGACCAGCAAAGGGAGAGAGAAAAACAGTTAGGCAGGTCCGGCAAAGCACACCAGCTGTCAGCACATTTAAATAAACCACCTGTAACTTTATTGCACTATAAATGTATTCATAGTCCTTAATTTCACACTGTAATGCACTTTACTGTAGTACTTCCTGCTTCTGCTGCTATATAACTATTCTAAAGAAACCCATGAGGATGTATAAAAGCCCAATTAAAGCCTTTATAACAGACAGTCTCCTCTGTGTGAGTGTCTGATGCTGAGAGTGACCCGGGCCTCGTCCGGCCACGCGGGAGCCTCAGCTGCCCTGCTGGTGTGATGTTTACGCCTTAAACACATAGGGTTAAGTAAGTCCAGATGCTATCTATAAATGAGGTCTCTGGAGCACTGAGGCATATTTTAGTGGCAGGCCCAGCACAGATAAAGCTAATACCACTAGGCATAGAACAAATCACAGCAGACCCCGATTAGGCTCTGGACGAGGAGATGTGATGGAATGCAGTCTTTTCAACACCCCCAGCATGATCCCATCAAAACCAAAACAGCTACCAGTGTTGGAGGCAGTGCTGTGAATGAGTGCTCGCTCTCTCTCTCTCTCTCTCTCTCTCTCTCTCTCTCTCTCTCTCTCTCTTCTCCTGTTCTTATTTACTTCATTGTTTAAAAAGAGCTGTTGATCCTTCTGCGTCAGACTCAAGAACTCACAGTTTGAAAAGAAACGAGGAGGAACATTTAGACAAACCGCTCTCAGAGACCCTCAGGAAGAAAAGGAGATGGCCACTGGGATGGAAACTGGAGGCGGCCTCAAGCCTTTTTGCTATCAAATATGTACTTGAACAAATGCTCTTAAGTTTGAAATCTGTTAACTTTCACTTCTTGGTCTGTGATGTTCCAGCTGGTCCTACTTGTGCTGATGAGGGATACAGTATATCACAGGAAGTGGCAAAATAATTTTAACATTCATAGTATTTTGTTTTACATTCAGGATATACTCATCTATATATGAGTACTACATAAAACTACAGAATGGCATAACTTTAACTATATATTTGATTATGTTATATATGATTCCAAACAGTTTCAGGTGAGTGGCTGATCATATTAACTGACATGTAATTTAAACTTAAGTAAGAATCAATAACTGACCTCCTAAGGGTTGGCCTGATATTTCCTTTCTACATTTACAAGTTAGGGGCGGTTAGGGGCGCATGTCTCAGGAGGTAGAGCGGGCCGTCCAGTAATCAGAAGGTTCCTGGTTCGATCCCCGGCTCCTCCAGAGAGCGTGTCGAAGTGTCCTTGAGCAAGACACTGAACCCCTAACCGCTCCTGATGAGCAGGTTGGCTCCTTGCATGCAGGAGAATGGGTGAATGCGAGGCGCCTTGAATGGTCGGTAGGCTAGAAAAGTGTTATATAAATGCAGTGCATTTACAAGTATACATGGAGAGGGAACAACGTCCATTCCTTTGTTTGAATGAGCCCCTGTCCCTGCATCGTATCTCCACAAGGTCAGCCTCAACCTTATGAGTGATTTCACAGATCAGAAGACGGTACAGTGTTGGACGCTCCTCCACTCTCACCAGTTAATGGTGATGACAGCCTGATGAGTTTTCCACAGATCCTCTTGGAGGGACCAGAGTTCATCAAGAACAGTGGCCTTTCATGTCCTCCCAGAACCTCTGGCTTTATGTACCTTCTAAAACGCTGTTACGTAAACCCAATTTCCCAAACTGGCAGAGGATTCCTTGGAGCCAGGCATTCGCTTCCATTTAAGTTAATTGACCCATTGTTTTTTATGACAGACATGTGCAGTGCAGTCATGGGAACTAGCATAACACCTCGGTGTCGCCTTCAAACCATCAGCAATGACTGAATGATCTTGAATGGATAACTGGGGAAAAAACTAACCCAACAATTACATTAATTAACTTACTACTAATTACTCTACTGCCTATAAGTATTGATTCAGAACATTCAGAAGACAGATACTGACCAAAATGACAGAATTGCATAACGCTGTGTCCCATATTACATAATCCTCCTGGTTTTACCATCGTTCTTTGGTTGTTATCTATAAAGCTATGCTGAGCAGATAGCTCCGACCAGCGTACCCATCATAAAGAGGCAGGTGTGCCATCCTAAAACTCAACAACCATCTTCCACTCATTCGTTAGAACCATTTCCTCCACATCTGTAAACACGGCAGCCGGCCAGCCGGGCAGCAAATTACCCCTGAATCCTGTAGCTGCAGAATCGGCCTTGTGCATTCATTCATAATATAAACAGGGCCTATGATCTAGAAGCTTTAGAATGACTTTGGCCTCTCTATTCAATATTGGTCTCAAATTGAATGATGCAGGGCCAGATGTAACAACTTAGTCAAGTCATCCGTGCCGTTTACAGTATATTACAACGATTCAAAGGTTTCAAAGCTCTATTTCAGTCATGTGATTCAAACAAAGGTATAACGTATTGTCACGCCACTTTATGCACCTACTCATGAAACGAATACTAAGAGGGAGCAAATAATAGTTAAACGCATAGAAAAGTGTTTACTCATAAAATATGCAAACTCATTTATCAAAGAAGATGTTATGTAACTGAGTGTGTAAATATTACGTAACAAGGAGGGTCGAGGTTTGGTGGACAGAAACACTGGATTTATTCAGTACCAAGGAGGACCCACATACTATAGATCATCCACGGGGTGTGTGTGTGTGTGTGTGTGTGTGTGTGTGTGTGTGTGTGTGTGTGTGTGTGGTTTACATATACGCAGACCACCAAAGACATGTTTCAAATCTACCAACTGAGTGTGCTCTGTGTTGTGTTTTTCTGTGGTAATCTGCCTGTGAGATATTTATTTTAGAATAAATTAAATCATTGCTGCCTCATTATAATAATAAAAATAACATTCTATATTCAAAGAACATAAGTGTTACAAAGTGCTTTAAGAAAGTACAAAAAAATGTCAAAAAGCAAAACATAGTAACATGAATAATAATGAAAAAGAATAACAGAGTAAAAATGCACTGAATAATCTAAACAAGAAAAAAACAAAGTAAAACCCAACGTTTAAGCTAGCCCTATCTCATCAGGCAGGTGGTTAGAGGGACTAAAGGAGACAGCAGGACCACTCTGGGCCCTGAAGGACCCCTGCTACCTAGGAACCAGCACTGTGAGCGCTCCTCCATATGTAGATAATAATAATAATAATAATAATAAACTTTATTTACATATAGATAGGGATCATGCATAAAATTACTGCCCAAATTATAATGACTTTAGGGTTTGGTCATGGATATTTGGCTCAGCAGAGTAACAGATCTTGCAGGATGCACTCCAGCAGAAAAAGTACCACAAACTAAATCTTTCAAAAGCTGATTTGAATTGCAATCAGGTGATATTGGCAGCTGCTAATGCCAGACCCACACATTGTCACCAGCAAATTAGGAGCGCTAGGGAGAAGATTTTCCATGAGATTACTCAGAGATACACACTTTACTTGTGAACTAGTATGATGGCACAGAGAGCTGGTCGCTTGATATTGTGTAAAACTACAGAAGCGCAGCGGCATATTGTGAGTGCTCACTTGATTTACATGAATACTTTACTAGCCAGTAGGATCCACTTTGCCTCCGCAGTTGAGGTGCAGTGAGCTATTTCCTCCCACAGTGTTAGTGATCAGGCCCTCGGTCCTCAACCAAAGGATCTCAGGCTGTGTTTGAGCTCATATGGTATTAATAAAGATAAGATAAGTATATTCTGCATGGTCCAATGTTCAAGGTGTGAAGATATAAAGGCATGGATCACAGTTACCAGGCTATTAAAAGACAAAAAAATAGATCTTTTTAATATTTTATCATGGGGTGTCGATAACAACTGTTGGTCCAGTCTTAGATTTGAGTGACACCACTTTAGTTCTGTTTAGTAGTATGGCATGAATATTGTACATAGTTACTAACTGAGCTAATATTGATAAACACAAAATTCCTTAAATGTCTACAAATGTACAAACAAAACAGGAGAGATTTACCAGAATATAAATATATTAATAAATAAATAATAAATATATACATATAAATAATATAAAGTTTATTTGGCAACACTGAACAAAAGTTAACTAAGGCCCTTTGAGCTTTTTATTTTGAGGAGTCTCAAAAGTGCAAAATAAATTATTTCAGTACACTATATTGAAAATTAAAATCATTTTTAAGCATAAAAACATTTTAACACACTTCAAGTAGCTGAAACAATCTAAATGAAAGTAAATGAAACAAAGTGCACGTTGTAGGCGTCTAACACAAAGACAGATATGAAAGTGCATGAGGTAGAAATGTAACAGAGAGAATAAGATGAATAATAAAAGTGTGTGAGGTCGGTAGTTTATACAATGACCTTCAGAACACGTCAGACAAATACCACAAACTGTGGAATGAAAATTGGCGTCTAATCAGAGAAAAACAAATCCAAACACATCTCACTCAGTTAGATGTTTTGCTGCTTCTAGCTCCATGATTGTTCTGTGTATCACTTCAAAGGTTTACCTCAGTTCAGCAGGAAGTCCAGGTTCAGGTTGTAAATAAGACCAACCAGCAGGGCAGCTTGGTGGCTCCTGCAGCACCGCATGGCCTTGAAGGCCTGATGTCTTCCACTTCACTAGAGTTTTGGTATCAAAGTCCTCAGCTTTGTCTGCAGTCTGGAGGAAACAGTAGTCTTTTTATTTTATTTGGAATATTGAGATTGGTCTGGTGTCAGGTTTTTGGTTTAAGTTGTAATATGGACACAAGACGGTTATAACAGAATTAACTTTGCACAACACTACGCTGAATGCAACCCGGTTTCTGCTCTCAACAATACGTCAGTTGGACCACATCCTCCCTCAATAGGTGCTTCCTCATGGAGGAAGATGCAGTTGAGTCCCTTGATGATGCTCTTCCTTCCAAACTCCGTCATCATTCTGGAAAGAGACAGTTATTTCATTAGTCATTTGTTTTGAAAAGGTATAATTGTACACACCAACATCACTGTAGTACACAGACTGTACATCACTGCAGCAAAATACCACATGATATTTTTTTTTAAACCAGCATCATGTTGTAACATGTATTAGTTACTGTGTTACTCTACTAAGATTCTATTAAATGTATTTTGTTTCTGGAACAAATTCTTACTTGATCAATGGCTTCCCGGGTGGTCTTCAGTCTATTGTCTATCAATTCTCCTCTTGTCCTGAACATCTGATAAAGCCTGAAGGTGTGTACGTCAAGCTGGGACAGGAACCTTGATCGGAGAGACGTTGTTGTAATCCGCTTAAACTCTGCATTTATCTGAAAACACACAGTCAGAGTTATAATATATTGTACAGTTACAATATATGACATGACAATACAATACAATGTTTTCAAAACAGATGTCACTTACCGCGTTTAAAATCCACTGCGATCTTGCCTTCTTTGTCCTCCAATTTACCGCTTCCGTATCAAACTAAAATTCGAGCTGTCTTCTCTTGTGAAACCGCAACCACATAGACACACACCTGACGTTGGTGGGGGAGGGACAGACACTCGAACGAGACTCATTTATCTCAACATGATCGAGACTTGTAGATTACACATCTCCCAAGATTATGATAATCCCACTACATTTAAACATGTTTAGAGGAGAAATTTTAACAAATCATGTATTATATATTAACTTCACATTTATACACTGAACAGACCGTATGGGATGGGCTGTTGAAGTGTGATGGGCTGTTGAATGTGTAACGTTTTTGTTATGGACAATTTTGTCATTGTTGTAGACGTCTGACTTCATGCAACATTCGCATGTTTGTAATAAAAATGTTTGAGTACCCCTGGCCCTAGAGCATCTATAATCTCAAAACAACGTTTTAACTGTCCTGTGCTGTTGACACAGGGAGCTGCCCACAGAAAACCCTCATGATGGCCCCGAAGGGCAAAACTGCTGTGAGCCCCGCATGGGCTAAACTACAAGGGGCACACGTGGGATTAGTGTGCCCACACTTCCCCACAGTAAACCCACAGCTACCCACAGTGGGCCCGCACGGACATATTTGCTGGGGATACGCAGAGTAAATCTCCCTGTGTTGAAGGTGAAGTTGAAGGTGACGCTTACTGCGTTCCGGTGGACAATCCTCCCTTTTGAAAAACAGCCCCCCCTTGGGAATTGCCTGCTTATCTGTCCAGTTCAGCAGCAGAAGGGCCTGTGATGATGTTCGACTCCTTCATATCTGAAGCACCACAGTTAGGTGCCCACCCACCGATGGAACATTATGTGGAATGGCGATGTGCGCTGTCAGAATGGAAAAAAACATAAGACTTGGTTATTCTCTCCAATTCTAACCTTCTTTCACTACTGAACCCCCTGTGCCCTGTGGTACGTGGAAGGGTTTGATCGTAGGGGATGATGTATTTCATAGGCTTATGTCCCAGACGATAGAGTAGTAGGGCCTTGCCCAATAAGAGTCGTGCATGCAGATTTTCAATGTGCCACACCAAGCGTGGGATTGGACAAGCCGTCTGTGATCACAGAACTAGAGTTACAAAGATCAGTCGCTGTCTGGGTAGGAAACATGGATGTTAAATCTTCCTAGGATTAAGAATTATTTAGGCAAAATTATGGAATATTCTTTAAGACAGCAAGAGACTGGTTTTGGGGGGTTTCTAGAATTCACAGGGTTTGGAGTTTACCATGTAAGAGAGAAGTAAGTGATTCAAACTCACCAGGAACCTACCCAGCTCTCCACTGACATCCTGCTACATGGTCAGGACAACAAGTGATATTGATTGATAGCACACAAGCTCTCCATCCCCTCAGTTTACATTCTGTCCCTAACAAGCACCTGTGTATCGACCATCTTAAACCCCAGATAAGCCCCCTGACTTGTGATGAGAGCTTCATTAGCAGGTGAGATTGACTGGCAGTGACAGATATTTGTCTGTGGTTGCGAGCCAAAAACTTGTTTGTTTAACAAAACTTAAGGCCTGGTTTCCCTACAATGCAACCTGTGTCCATCAGGCCAGTCCACATATTTACTGACCTATCTTAACATCTGAACTTCAGTAAGAACAGGGACAGTTTCAGCATGGAAAGATACGATAAGGACAAATGAGATGAAACATTTCTGTGAGTCATAAATAAGTTGCAAAATTGTAAGAGGTCTATAATACGTGACCTCAAGCTGTTGCTAGTTAATAATAGCCTTTAGGGAGGGGAAATGAATCAAAGTGTGCTTCCCAGCCACCTCTTCTCACAGGCAGCTGAGGGCAGTTACTGTAACTGTTATAATAAACAGTAGTCAGCTGACAGTAATAGTTAACATATGGAGAAGTGGACAACTGTACATTGACATCAGTGTACTAACACAGCAAGGCAGCACACAACAGGATTCTTTAGTTTTCATTGTTTATATACTGCTGCGAGATTGATTGTCAGACTCTAATGTGGATTTCCTGTTCAACATGGGAGCAAATCAACTGATATATAGATTTAGAGCCCAGAGTGAAGCATACATCTGTCTATATTTATTGTACGTTATATTATGCTAGCTGCATCATATGGTATACTCTGCGTGATAGATGCAACTATTTATTGCTGTAATTATTGTGGTGAGATTTAAAGATATTGATATGTAGATATGTAGTTTTATGCTTTTAACAGATTATAATAACATTTCTGGTGACTGCATAGTGTAATGGCCATGGGAGAATGAAGAAGTCACGGTTCAGATCAGTTTCCTAGAAACCTTGTATTCACTATGCAATTTCGTCTGCAACCAGCTGGATTTCCCAGGAAATGTGACATCTCGTTTTACGGTACATATAAAAGTATAGCAATTTGACTTGACCTCCTCTGTGAACATGTTGGCATGACGACAGACACCACACGACGACAGACAGCAGCAGACCAACCGCACAAACTGGAACCTTTCAAATATATTTTTCCTCTGGGAAGAATGTTTCAACATCCTCCACTGCAGGACCAACATCAGTGATGATAATAATAATAATAATAATAATAATAATAATAATAATAATAATAATAATAATAGACTTTATTTGTATAGCACCTTTCATACAAGAAATGCAGCTCAAAGTGCTTTACAATAAAGAAATGACATGCACAGAGTGTTTCACATGAAAATAGACAAAAACAGACATAAACAAAAACAGGGATAGAATCCCATAATTAATGTAACATAAGATGGAAAATGAATCCCACTCGAATGAAAATAAGATAAAAATAAAGGTAGAAATTGAATACATAGAATGCATAACATAAGATTATTATTATTATTATAATTATTATTATTATTATTACTACTAATACTACTACTCAGTGATGACTGTAAATCTACAGAGCTTCATTTAGTAATATTTTCTACCCCCTCCAAGTTAAATCTCTGTAAAGCTACTAGCTCTACAACAGGCTTACATATTATGTGACTCTCCCTGGAAGAGGCCTGCTGCTTGTGGGTATGTGAATGGGGAGCAGATGCTGGAGGGAACATCAGGTACTGGACAACCTGAGGGAGGGGGAGAGGGGGACGACAGAGTCTGTGTGCTCTTCCCTGGTGCCTCTACTTTCGTGCAGAGTATTGTCATTGAAAACAAATGTTTCTGGTTGTTCATTTTTAAATTAATTTCTTATTTTTCAAGGACAATAGCACACTTCTCGATTACAGTTGCAATGCATCAACACAGTCTTATCTTTATCTATAATACAACTTGGTGTTCTGCAGAATATGTGTTAAAAAATCTATAGATTAGATTAGATAACACTTTATCAATCTCCAAAGAATGATGGATAGGCAAGGATACGACAAGTCTGGGTAGAAAGATAAAAAATAACTAAGGTACTACAGTAGATAACATATTGGGGTACTAGATAGTACAAGATATTGGAACTACTACATTGTGTGAAAAATGAACCACTAAAGTGAAACTAGTATAGTGAGTAAAGCAGGGAATGGGAATATAACAATATGGGGAAACCAGTATAGATATGTGCAATATGTGTTATGGGTATTAATGTGAATATCCTAATGCAATTATGTATGATGGCTACCTTACCTTACTAACGGATGTGCAAGAAGTGTGCAAAGACTCATAATAGATCTGCTGATGACTGCTGTTTTATGTGATCCTTGGTTCTTTAACCATTTCCATCAATTCTTCCTAACATGCTTCTTCACATACCAGCCTTCACGTCTGGGGGTGATAGTATCTATAGTACTGACATACTACTGCAGGTTATATGATCTCTGTAATAGTGTTGTGCTGCCTCTGAACGGTCGCTGTCTCTTCAGACCAGGCTGTTGTCCAGGCCAGATCACTGAGTCACTTGTTGCTGTTGTGAGGTGAGTGAACCGAGGCCTGCTCTTGTGTTTGTGAAGACTGATATGATTTATATCTGGAAGCAGCAGAGGCGGACGGAGACCTCAGGTCTTTGGTTTAGTGATCAAGATAGAGAGCCCTTTCTTTTATATATTAGCTTTGAGTGAGGCCCGGTGAACTGGCTGGTCCATGTTAGTGTTGTTGCGAGAGCTTAACCCCGGGACTTTTCTTGGACTGGAAGCTATGCAAATATTTGTGCATCAGTGTTTTTCAAGTCTTCGAGATTAGATACACTCAGATCTGCTGCTCATCTGACGGTTTTTCCTGCTCGGTTTGCCAAGGTATTACACAAGCCCTTCCCCTGGAGAGTGACACGTTCCGGCTTACCAAAATATTCCACCAAAAAACTAAAGGAAACCAAATATTAATGGGCACCGACTGTATTTAAAACATCAATCGCGGCATTCGATTGAAATACTGATGAAAAAGACACCGGTATACCCTCTTTCATTCGTTATTCGGCTGAGTTTTATCTATCCCTTGATTGGCTGAGGTAGTGCGATAAGCCACTGTGGTCTCGATGGTTGTGTGATCTGGCCGCTGGGAGCCAAACAGCACTGAGGTCATCGCTGGAGTCCCTGGAACAGCCAAAGGCTTAACTCATCCACCATCCCGTCCAGTACCGTCTGTGGCTCCATCGAACCAGAGCCACGTCCAAAGCAGAAACCAACATGTCAGACTGTAAAATCTGAGCTCACCTTCAACGTTCTCTTATCAGTATGCATTATGTAAACGTTTGGTTTGCTCATAAATAGCATCTGGAAACATTGGGATTTTATCACCGACATGTAGACAGTGTTTTATTGCAGAGATGTAGAGGTTAATTTATACCGGAGATGTCGATTATATTTTATAGTACCAGAATATATAAGTATAGTATAAGTACCAGAAGGCTATAATGTGCAACTTGTCAACTTCAACTTCGTCTTTTCTGCGGCAGTATGGATCTCGATAGCCTCCCATTTTCACACTGGCTAAGACTTTTCCATTTTTCCAAACACCTTCTGACCTTTCAGTGCACTTTGTGGACAGTAGAATAAGTGACGAGTGTTTCCAGGGTGTTGAGATGTAAAGGTCTGGTCCCTCTGCTCTTCCAGGACAGCTCATTAGCAAAAACCCTAGCGATCATTTTCCAGTGACTTTGTTCGTTTTTTTTTCAGTTGATAATATTCCTAGACAGGATATTTTAATGAAACAAAGTTTAGAGCCAAAGTCTGACGATATTAGGAACAGCCAGACTGACTCTCCTTGGCTGTAAAACAGCTAAATGACATCTTGTTAGCACAATGTGCCCTCCTCTCTCCCTCATTTACTCTCTCTCTCCCTTTCAGTGCTTACACACACACACACACACACACACACACACACACACACACACACACTCATGCATGTGTACACACTCACACACACACACGCACACACAAACACACACATCACACATTAGGGATC
>OMKK01037650.1:11799-24049 GCA_900302305.1 Polymixia japonica | reverse complement strand
AAGTTTCCATTTAACCTTTGACAGGAGATTTCCATGTCATAATATTAAGAGACTGTTATTCCCAAGATGGACATACTGATGAAAACGCGATAATTCAGTTAGCTAATGGTATGAATATCATCTAGCGAGCGCATTCCCTCGAGTTCGCAACATCACTGGATGACGCAAGGTTATTGAGTATATTTGACTAGGCTTTAGTGACTTCAAAGCTTGGAAATGCCCCCAACGCCGCATTAAGGACTCAAATTCCTAAACGTGTAAGTGCAGCGTAATGGCACCTCTGTTCCCTGAGAGTTTCCCAAGGCTCGGTCCAAAGATCCCTACCGGCCCCCCTCTCTTGCCCTGGGAACATGGGCGTCTGTCAGTCCACGTTAGCAGTGAGCTCCCATTAGGGAAGGGAAGAACTGGAGAGCCAGGCTTCCCCTTACTCGTAATGCACAGAAATCCTGCCATTGTGCTTCTCCCCAGGGGGCTGGGGACTTTAAGAAAGGGTCCCAGGCCCGATACTATATCCTCCGTGGACAAAAGAGTAGCAGACTTATCTCCAAGGGGCTGAGACACACTATATTAATACCCAGAGTAACTAGGGGCATAATGAACAAGGTAAAGAAAAGTTTAAGAAACAAGAATTTCTCCATCGGCGATCTGCAATGAAATGCCATACTCCTGTCAGTCATCTGATACAACTGTGTGTGTGTGTGTGCCTACATATTGTATATATGTATGATGTATATATGTCTGACAGAGCCTTCAGCAGTAGATCAACATCCCCATGTGACACCATTCTCTGTCTGATCTGTTGGTGTCGCAGTTTGAGTTTGATCTTAAAGGCCCACTTGATTGATTTTGATGTTTTTTGAGCTGAAACAAACGTGCATCCTGGTGCTGCACATTTACCAGTATTTTGGGCAGAAAATTTCAGCTTCAAAATTCAATTTTGCCAATGGGGAAACTCCAACACTTGGCCGTCCAGTGGTGTAACTTCATCACTCAGTTAGTGAGTCAAAGAGTCAGTGACGGACAGACATTGGCATTTATAGGCCCCACTGTTGTGGTCCAGCCAAAAACCAGGAAGTGGAACTTTAAACCATTTCCAGGTAAAGGGAGGGAGCAGGGAACATGAATCCTTCCCTTCATCCTAACATGACCTTGCAAACAGCATGTCCAAAAACAAAACCTTTCCAGTGTTATCTGCACAAGGAACTTGTGTTCACTCTGTATTTAGAGCCTTGGACAAAGAATCCTTTCTATTCCTGTTGAAAGCAGCTAAAGTCCACAAGACACAAACAAACTGTAGATCACGCCTGTTGAGGCTCAGTCTCTGTTGTTGATATGTCGAGTCAAATTTATGTACTAAGGGCTTTGAACAAAATAGTTTGGTGAAAATGTGCTTTAAAAGGTATACTTTAGGATTAGGATTTGTCGGTTGCGGTTTGTAAACACAACATCTAAAGTCGGCCCCTCCTCCTCGGCTCAACGGCGGTTGAGACAAGACGAGACGAGACGAGGCGAGGCGAGATAAAAGTCCTGCTCTCACACCCTGCGCGCTGTTATTGGCTGGGGGGCTACACGCCCACGCGGATGAGCCCAGAAACCTCCCGAACACAGCAAAACAAGAACATCCAGGCAGAGGACAGGGTCTATGCACATCCAGACACCGCCACACACTGCTAGTGGGTCATACGTGATGGTTGAGAAGGATTATTTTTGTATGAGTCTACATTGTTTTTTTTAGGAAAATCCTACTCATTAGGAGCAGAAATAATGGAGCTTATAGTGAAGCGTAGCACACTAACAGAGAGAGGACGCACATTAACACAGACATGTCAACAGTGTAAATCAAGAGAGAACTGATATTAACATAGTTATCACCTGCTTGGTGACAGTTACTTTCTCAAATACATAGATTCTCACAACTCATTTATGAAATGAACTAAAAGAAATGGCAGTGGATTACAGTTATAACCTATTCCTACATCATGACCAAATATCGCAAATAAGAATAAATAAAGCTCTGTCATTATACTTATCCTTAAAGGTGCGATCTGTAATGTGTTCAAATCAAATAAAAAGTTGAATCACCACATTGTATGGTAAGTTATAGTATAATGGTGATGGTCTGAAAGCTTCCTGTCTCTCTCTGTTGTGATTGTGTCTCAGTGGTGCCGTTTCTCTCTACTTCCTGGTTCTTTGTTTTGCTTTGACGGTCCGTCAAACAGATCCTCCCCTCAGCCTGTCCATCAACACGCAGCTCCTCCCCTCAGCCCGTCCATCAACACGTAGCTCCTCCCCTCAGCCTGAACAAGCAGGAACTTTTGATTTGTTATTGTAGTTTGTCTCACCAACACTAGAGTGCTGATCTTCCAGATAGCACCTTAAAGAAGCAGCAATCAGCGTCGAAAAATGCATTTTACTTCGTATCTGATCTGAACGATGATAGATATCTGATAACTGATGGGGAAGGTGCCGTCTCAGTTCAAATGGGCAGGATGCTGGCGAGCCTAAACACAGATTAAAAACAAGAGAAAGCAAACAAATCGCATCCGAATCTCTGCATTGTTTAGCAATTACTGTCATTCAGTGCAGGGAGGAAAAGGGGATTGGCTAGGAGGGAGAGAGAGGATTACTTTAACAAAGAGAGAGCGAGGAGAGATGTACGACACTATTAGGCCTACCACTGCAGCTGGAGCCTCAAGGTTAGAGAAGTGTTCAACTGACCAGAAGGTTGCTGGTTTGAATATTAGGACCAACTAGGGGGAAAAAAAAAATCGAGGCGGGGAAATACTTACGTAACCTCTCTTAACGACTGCCGGGGTACCCTTGAGCAAGGCACTAATGAGTTTAGCTGTCCAGAACTGTGCGTACAAAACTCAAGACAAAAGTTGTGAGCTGTTCGTGAACTCAACCAGAGGAATGTTTACTAAAACCTGAAATGTTTTAATGCTCTAAAGTGATATATATCGTCAAGCAGATTAAATAGGGGATCGTAAACTCTGGTTTCTCTGTTGTTCATAGCCGACACGAAGACTATTGGCTAACACTCGTCTACCTGTTACCGCTCAGTGCTCATGCCTCTCTTCAGACCACACACACACACACACACACACACACACACACACACACACACACACACAGACTTGACACCTAATGGGTAGGGTTAGGGTTAGGCTTTGAAAAGAGGAGTACTTTAACTTGGCCCACAAAGTCTCAATGGTTTCATAACAACTTTTTCACTGGAAAGAATTGCTACTCGAACAACTGATTGTATCATTGAGAAACACAATAGCAGTCCATTACCGACTAAGTGCACAGTGAACAAATAAACCAAAAAGTCATTCTGAACATGTTGGCCTAAACAGAGAAGTGGAGATAGTGAAGACAGACAGATGTTTTACCCAAACATTCTCATCTGTCAATCTATTTAAAACAAGCAAATGTAATATCAGTGGTACTATTGTATCTGCACTTTGGTCTGTAAGTTAGGTTAAATAAACCAGACAATACAAGGCTAAACTACACTTGTGATTCAGTCATTCTATTCTTTACATTTACATTTTAGGTATTTACCAGACACCCTTACCCAGAGAGACTGACAATAACTGCAACAGTAGAATAATCTGGAATTCCTGGATCGCTAACATCACAAGCGACCAGTACTAAGCGCTTCAAGGGTCAAGGCCATGTCGGCTTGGCAACAGTATAAATATTCCCGTGTCCCTATGATGTCAGCATGGGAGTTGGACCCAGGCCACCCAGGGGAGTTACACTTACCCCCAAAAGAGGGAGGTGCAGGAGGCTAGATTAGTCAGGATTAGAGTTTATCCCTTGCTACCAGCAAACTGAGGGGGATAGCTGTACTCAAGGGACTAGTACTGGAAATTAATCCATCTGCATTTACATTCCATTTTAGATATTTAGTTGACGCTCTTAAAAAGTTGAAATACGTCATATTTTCTACCCACTAGAGGGAGCTTGTGTTCACTTGTTCAACTGAAAACGCTGAAACTGCGGAGTAGACTGCCAGCTTCTCGACCCAACAACCACCGCTTGGAGCCGCATCGAGTGAACTTGACATTGACAAACTCAAAATGCCATTTTCATTCACTGAAGACTGCACTGACTGAACTGGCAACAGCCAAACTGAGAGTACTTTGGCAGGACGCACGTTGACTGTTAAAAGGATCAAACCTGTCACCTTTTTGGTTACAGGACAATCTCTCAAGTCGGCCAACCGTCTAATGGAGCTGCATTATTTCCAACGAGGCCAAAGGCAGTGAAGAAGTGTCTATGACGTATGAATACTAATCATTTCATATCAAGTATCATATGGCTGTATTAAACAGACAACTAGCTAACTTTTTGTCTGTGATGTCACTGCAGGTCATAGAGTATATACAATCTAGGAACGATGAGGTAAAAATAGGGTAACAGTAACTGTAACAGTGAGAGCGATTCCCTACCATGAACTTCAGCGACCTTTAGAGAGTTTAGTTTGCCACACACACACACATATCAACATTTATGATGGTCCCATTGTTGTTGTAATTGATGAAGGCGCCGTTTACTGGACAAAGAGGTAGCACTGACACGGGGGGCCTACTCGGGGTCTAGATTTGGCCTGCGGGCCTCTGGTTTCCATCACTTATCCAGACCGTGTTCTCCAATGGTTAATTGTCCGCCATGTCTTTGCCTGCAACACCGACTGTGTATATGCTGGGATACTACTTCAATGAGAGCTGCTAAATGGCCCATGACATTTAAATTACAGAGGGTGTTCAACAAATAATGTTAGCCTACACAAATCACGGGGCTGGCTGTGGTCCAAGCACACATAAAGTGGCCCGAGGAGACCTTTCCCTGAAGCCGTCGCTGAAGAAGGATTGATCTGCTACATCAGGCGTCAAACATACACTGTTCGGTGGAAGCTTTGATTCAAAGCGGCATTTGGCATTATAAGTGCATACTTGGGCTGAACAATATGGACAGAATATTGTGATTATTTTAGCAGATATTGCGATTGTGATATAAATTGCAATATCATTTTTAAGGTCTAGTCTTGAGGCGTGGGAATACGTTTACCAGCTATGTAAGTGTAACACTATGGGATTGTTCCCTGAGATGACCAATCCCCTTGGATTATATCTAGTATGTCTGGGGGTGAGTGAAGCATGAAGATCTGCCAGATTCTTCTCAATCTCACTTTCTGTCATTTATGTGTGTTTTAACAGGACTAGGTTAAAACCTAGTATATGGCTGGACCGTGTATGGTTGCGAAATTGTGGCCAAAAGCCTTGTCACTAGAGGGCTTTTTGATTTGAAACGGATACATTGGCCAATGGGGAAACTCCAACACTCGGCCGACCAATGGTGTAACTTCATGGTGTAACTCAGTCAGTGAGTCAGTCACGGACAGACATTCACATCTATAGGGCTGGCCTTGGTGTTGCGGTCCCGCCGAAATAATTAAAAAACGTAATATGGATATTGTGTTATGGATACTGTTCACCCCCCATCATTGTTTCAACTATGGGCCTTGCGAAACCAAACAATTAAAGGAAGGAATTAAGAGTATCACTACACAGACTTGAGAATACCGCTAACTGTTTTAACACAAATTCATGATTCATATTTGTATCAGGTAGTCAGACACTGTATTGATACTGACAGGTAGTAGTTTGTTGAATATCAACAAGCCAACTGAAGCCAACAGACCTTTCCCTGTTATTTTACAGACAACCCTAAAATATTATAATAATAATACTTTATTTGACATGTTCATGTAGAGAATACATATGCTTTAGTCAGGCGCAACGGTCAATCTCAGAATATCACGATGGAATGTTTTACTACCGGACATCTACAGAGACTACATTTTTAGGCAGGTGGTTTCAAACCAGTCAATCAAACCTGAGGAAATTCAGGATCAATATGCCATGTTGTACAGGTGCAAAGGGATCATGGGAATTCTTTAGCGACAGAGTTTCACTGGCAGCTAGAGGAGTTCTGCATTTCTGCAATTCCAAGTAAATCCCACTCTCTCTAAAGCAAGGATAATTGAAAACACACACAGAAGGGTGTGAGAGTCTAAATTCACCTCAATAAAAATGTCCGTAAGGTCCTGAATATGATAAACGCAGGGTTCATACACATTTTTCATTTCAAAATTCCATAGTTCTTCCAGACCATCATTTCTTGGCCCGACTTAAATCCATTATTCATCATTTTCTGAGCTCCAGACCAGTCAGAACTCTTTATACGATATATTCAAGTACCACAGTACAAAGTGTAATGTTCCAATGTAAATCAATTACCGGCATAATGACTGTTCATTAATGTTTTGTGGGTTTATCGTTACACAAATCACTCATCAATATGATCAAAACCTTAAGGTTAGAGAACCGGCAGTTTAACTGTAAGGGTGTGGGTTCAAATCCCCCCGACGCCAACTTTGCAAATCTCCCATAATAACTACAATAGTGCAACGACTACAAAAGAGCACGCGTACTCAACAAACCCTTTGAGAATAAATGAAGGAATTGAGAAGCCAATTTATAAGATATACTATAATGTTTTAGGCATAATGGTGATTAAAAGATTGTTTTGATCCAGGGTGTCTGCCCTACACAGTGGATTCACAGGAAAAGGGACGGTGCTCTCTTGAGGTTTGGGTAGCGGAGGAGGTTTCGTATGTGAGGAATATATAACTGGTCTGCTACCAATGGCTCTCTTTCATCCTTTAGTATTTTTACATCTGCAACCCTGAGAAACAATCATTCTGGTGTTGTCCAAGAAAGGTGCAAAACTATGCAAATACTTCTCGGATGGATAAAAGAACAGACGTGAGGAAAACAGAGACAACAGACTCAGATTTATTATCATGCAAATAACGGCTAATGGTTTGAGCTGAATACCAAATAAGAGCTGACTGGATCTGGGGGGCGCGAGGCCAGCGTATAATCTATCCTCCATTACTCTTCTACGTTTCACAGAGAAGAACTCTTGTCTTGACGTCCTTCACGTCTCAAACTCTTTACACTGGAAATGAAACGGATACACAGTAGCTCAAAGGAACATGTCGAGATGCCAAGCAAACCCCCGAGGCCACGTTCATCAGGGAAAACCACACTTGATGCGAGTTGATGTCCTTTCCATGTTTGGTCTTTATCAGATCAGGTTTACGCGTCTAAGCCATCTGTACATGTAGCTGATTCAACAATAACGTTTTTAATCCGACATTTACCATCGTTATGATTAAAGCGACGTAGATATGCAAAATATTATATCCAACATTAAAGAGTAACTATTGGAACACCTTTACCAACGAAACAGTCACGTTATTGAAAATGTAATCACCTAACTACATTTCTGAAATAACTAGTGATGAGATTTTAAAAAGAAATTCTCAAAATGGATGTGTAGTGTTTCCTAATGTATCTCCAGTAGTTACGCAATAATAATTTCTCATCACGAGAGCCGTAGGACCCAAAGATATTTGATACTTGTTAACAGCCATGCTTGCATCATGTGGCGTGCTTGAGAAGTCCGGCTCACTATGACCCAGACACATGCCAGTCAGCTGAGGGACGATTGTGTCACTTTCCAGTTAGTGACAGCGCACATTGTTGCCGGGGGCTACCAGCAGGGAAGCAGCCGCGCGCGCGTGTGTGTGCGTGTGTGTGTGTGGAGAATGGAGAGAGATGCAGAGTCAGGGACTTAGGAATGTCGGAGTGGGTGAACACAGAGTTGTGTGTGTGCGTGTGTGTGTGTGTGTATGTGTAACAATAGAAGCCATCCCCACAAAGTTCTAAAAGCCACCATTCATGGTGGCCGGGAATAATTTAGTTCTCTGCACTGCAAAGATCTCCATCTCTCATCTCATCTAAGTAATTTAATCTTGTATTGAGTCTGAAGACCCATTCAGACTGGATTAGTTTTACTGGGGGAGGCCCTGTAATTGTGATTACTACCAACAATGTCCGTAATTTTAATCCAGTACTAATCTGATATGTCGGTAACTTTCACAAGTCTGAAAAGTAAAACATTTAGAGCTTGTTATTTATTTATTTTGACAAACTCAAGAGGTCATTTGATAATAGCGATCGGGTTCAAATTGTCTCTGCATTGTAATAATGCGTTACGTTTTAAAGACCCACTCCAGTCATAAAAAAACGATAAACTAAGAGCGGTGACGCATCGTATTTGAGCCATCCCCAAGATGACCTAGCGAAGCTGCAGTTCTCAAAATGGAAAGGCTGTTTGTCTCAGCCTCAAAGAGGCAGGTGTAGGGGGGTTCAGAGGGTTTCACAAACAGTTGTCCGTCTACCGTCTAATTTTCTCCCAAACTCCCGGTAGCTAGCTAAACGTTGTCGCACGATAGCCTGCAATTTGCGGTAATTGTTATCTGTAAGCTACTACTTAGCTGTACATCTTTTGCTGTCTTTGCGACAGTGACATAAAAATAGTACCACTAGGGAACTCAAGGGGGCGCCAAAATCAAAAGCTCACAATCTTATCTGTATCCTCTTTAATAAACCCTGGAAACAGCAGCTAGATGAACTTAAGAATGTCAATGAAAAACAATCAATCAATTCAGCTTTTTCAGCTTGAACTTTGGTCTAGCATGTCTGGCAAAGAGCCCATTCATCCACTGTGTAACTGGTAAGTACTGGTACAGTACACTAAAGATCCCTTTATGTAAAGAGATAAAGACTGTTTTCACTGCAGTAGCTTATAGGGGTATAGACATAAACGTGATATCTGCACCAATATTTAAATGTCAGTCAGATTATCCCAAAGCAAAATATTTATCCTACTTGATTCATAACGCCATCAACAAAATACAGTTCAGTTCTTATGGTTTGAGGATATAACCAAGATTAGATTCTGGGTTACAGTGAAAAGACTTGTGAAATAAAACACAACAGTTACTTGTACTGAGAAAACTAAAACATTGTGTTAAAGGAGGGCCTAAAACATCTCATTTCCTAGTCAAATGCGTCCCAGTAGGGAAAGTAGACTGCATGGCTCCAGATGCACACGCTGCGTATAACTGTAGAACCACGCTAAACTCCTCGATCACCAACACTTACAAGCAACCGACAAACAGCAAGGGTCAAGGGTCAAGGCCCCAGCGCCCTGAACATGGATGTAGAATAACTGAGAATGTTAGCAAGTGAAGAAATAAAAGCCTAGCAGAGGACGTAGAGATGTCTTTTTGTCTTATTTAACCGTCGTGCTCCGTTACTGTGCGACTGTCTTGTCTGTCCGTCCGTCTGTCTCACCGACCACAGCGCTCTACTGAGCAGGTTAGTACCGGTTCCCTCGACAGTCAGAAAGAGTCCAGCTCCCCTGTGTCCCAACTCAGTGAAACTAGGAGAGCAGCCCTGCCTGTTCTGACCCAATTACAATCACTCGGTGGAAGCCGGTGAGACTTCACTCTACTTAAGACACCGTCCTATCCGTCAAACAGACCTATCCGTCTGCTCTGAACGGCTCCGTGTCATCCACAATGCAGCGCTGCGATTCACTTTTCATCTGATTTGTCTTGATTGTTTGTAAGTACCAAAGCTTTGGGGAAGGTGGGCCGAATCTGGGTGAACTGTGATGCCAGTTTTTAATACTTAATGTAGTTAGTTGGCTCACATGACTGAAAGGAAGTAGATTCTATTAAAATGTGAAATATGTCATATTTTCTACCCACTAGAGGGAGCTTGTGTTCACTTGAAAACATTCAAAATGGCAGTTTAGAATCAAGCTCACGCCTCATTCAGCGGTTGCCAGTTTCTCTACCTAACAACCACCGTTTTGGTGAATGTGAACTCCACATTGACAAGCTCAGACATTTTCGTTCACTGAATAAACACTGACTGAACTAGCAACAGACAAACTGAGATGTGGTCGTGGGAAGGAGAGAGAGAGAGAGAGAGAGAGAGAGCGTTGTTGTGATGTCAGACAAAAACAGGTTGTGTCAGGCCAGCAAAATGTTTTTAAATTAGATTTTCTTTTCTTTTTTTTCCAGGAAGAGCAATATTTTGAAATCATCATATTTATATGATCTCGGTGGATGTCTACTCTTTATTTCATTGTTTGGTTATGTACAAAAGTTACATATATGCCTTTAAATAGTTTAAATATACTGTTAGGTAAACATTGGCGTCTTGCCTGACATTGTTGCTATAGCTACTAAATCCTTATCTCTGGCTGACAGCACAGCTACCTACAAGTGACAGTAACTATGTTCCTCAGTGACACAGATTTATGAGATAAGAGCTGCGGTTTTCTTTATAACTGACCTAGACGCCAAGGGTCGGCAGGGAGGCGTCTGAAACTGTCCAGTAATTTAAAGACCACAGGCGTGTTCCCACAACAGCTAAACGTACGCATATGTCCTTTTCAAAACGTCTTAGGGTGAGACTAAGGTTTGCATTCCTGCCCAACTTCTTCTGTTTTTCTGGGAGACTTTTTTTTCTTGTCCAATTTAGGGGTTAAGGTCAGGAGGTGTCATTGTAATTCCTCTGTTAATTGCGGGCTTGTGGGCTTACACAAATAAACTTGACTTGACTAGGGTACAACTTAAACTTCAACTCTTTTGTGTTGTGTGCCTACTGGTTTAACTCAGGCTGTTGTTTGGTGGTTGCTTTCACCAATTGTGCATGAAATGCTCTTTTTTTTTTTCTTTAAACACCATCACAGTTTCACATATTCTCATCTGGGAGCTGTCCAGTACAACCACAGTCTACTGGCCACTGAGCAACCTCCAACAGATCAGTTGGGAGGTACGACACTTTACTGACTTGACCATACTGTTTTAAGGAATGAGAGAAAATTCACTTACCTTGCACATGTTTCCCCAGCAGATCTAGGGTCTTGAGCCTGCGACCTTCCAGTCACAAACATACCAAAACAATCAATAAACCTTAATTAAAGGGGATGGGATGCCAATGTCACAACTTTGCCTGGGAATTAAGTCAATCAATGGAGCGATAGCAGATTACGCAACAGAAGAGGTGAGCCCTGTAATTACCTCCAGAGATTAGAAAGGTGGCCTTGTTACGGAAAGGTTTGAACCCCCCGCGGTGGCTGGGAAAATCTGGCTTTAGGAAGGGAGCCGTTCTCGCTGTACTCTCGACAATTACCGTTGAAGTGCCCTTGAGCAACGGTGTTGCTCCCCAACTGCCCCACTGGAGCTGCTCAGAGGTCGACGGCAGGACTGTGTTCATACTGGGCAGATCCCAGGTATGAGTGTGTTAGCATGTAGCCCCTCCCCCCAAGGACACTGCTGAATATAACAATTTATTCTTAACAAACTAATCTGATAAGACGAAGGTTAACAATTCATTAGAAATGAGGGCTCAGCGGAAGCGGCTGGGTTTATTATGAAGCCAAGCAGAAGAAACAAAGACCTCCGGGCTCCCGTGTGTCTGCCTCATATTTCTCATTATAAGCGTCTGAGGGTGTGAGAGCACCTGCCTTCTCTCCCGGGTGTCTAAAAGAATTTCAACAAAACAAAACAAAACAAAACAAAAAGGCGAGGGGACTTTCCAATCGGCGTTAATGAATAGAAAATGTAAATGGAAACAGGCCGTCATCAATCTGAGGGGGAAACGTCTTTGCAGAGGGAGCATCAGGTGTGCAGGTTAGATGGATAAGTAACAGTTTTGAACAGCTGCCTCGCGGAACGTGGATGTGCAGCCCTGACTTCAGTAGTACCCTTTCACGCTGGTTGTGTGTGTGTGTGTGTGTGTGTGTGTGTGTCGCACTGCAGAGAGAGCGAGCGAGAGAGAGAGAGAGAGAGAGAGAGAGAGAGAGAGAGAGGGGGGAACTCCCCCTCTCTGCTGAAACGCTGCCTCGCTGTCTCCTTGCTGACGGCTGTGTTGCTATCTGTGAACGCAGGACTGACAGCGTAGGCAGAGGGGATGTATTCCCCTTGTCACGGACAGTTATGAACGATTCAGCACTGACAGAGCGCGCATGAAAACAGACACGCACGCACACACGCACACACACACACACACAGAAAAGGGGTCTCATATCGGACACTTCGACAGCGCTAGGCTGTTTTCATTTTATTTTTAAGTTGTTAACCAAGAAAACGACGGCGGTCACCGTCTACGTTTCTCTGGACGCAGAAAATGAAATTACTGATCATTCAAGTTACTGTTACAGTAATGATTGAAACGACAGTAACGGTATGCGCGCGCACACGCACACACACACACACACACACGGGGGGGGGGGGGGGGGGTGTGTA
>OMKK01037650.1:0-11779 GCA_900302305.1 Polymixia japonica | reverse complement strand
ACTGGGGGGGGGGGGGGGGGGGAGAGATGGTTAATCTCCCTTGTACTTTCTTAATCCGTCTCATGATCACCTCTCATCTCAGACAGGCTTCATGTAGACCCATCTGGAGCTGTTAATCATTGCCCGATCCCACCCAGCAGGATTGGCAGATATTTGCTGATGACTTCATATTTATTAAGACCGTCAAAGTTGTCTTAATAATATAAGTGGATTCCTTTTCCTTCTCTTTGGCTGTCCAGATCTGCTGAAACATGAAATATGGAGGAAGAATCCACAGCTTTGGACACGCTGTGCTTCAGTTGATAGCGGCTGGCAGACGGCCACACATTCTACTTCCTGAAATGACTTACAGATTCTTAGTAGCGACGGCCCGAAGCTATAGTTGCGGAAGTGGTCTGATTTTACCAAACAAGGACACATGGGGGGGTTTTAAGTGTAAACGAAGGCCGACTGCCATCGATCTGCTTCTTCGCAGCGATCTCATTTCTAGCGCTTTTGCTATTGTGCTAATGTCAATGTGTCAACATGCCTGCTCTTCTCCCCGCTTACCCAGCAGAGAACAGAAGGCTTCTTCTGTGATTAAGAAGATCACGGCTACTGGATTAGTGATTAGCATCTTACTTTCGAGGCTTTCTCGTTTTTTTGTGACTGATTGAAGCTGCGCAGGCCGATTTGCGTACAAGGGAGAGAACTGGACGGTATTAATGTAAAAGCGAACATTTTATCGGACAGTTTGTTATGTTAGAGCTTCCTCTCAACACTTCTTTTTTTGAGCAGGCCTGAAACTTAATTTAAACTGCGGCTTAATTGACAAGCACTTGAAAGTCGTTCAATCAATAACACTTTGGGTGCTTCGATGTAGGCGGCGGTCGTTAAACTACCGAACATGTAAGGAAGTTCATTTAACGAGATTTGTAGAAGTTGTTCAAAACAACATCTCGTGCAGCTAAAAGCGCTGGCAGTAAAGAAAAGAGAAAGAAAGAATGAAAAAAAGAAAGAGAAACTTGTGACTATCACTTAGCAACTGCAAGCCCTGTCATGCCATTAAGATTTGGCTTAACTTGAAATTGTCATAAAGCAGACTTATCTTCCATTCAATCTACTACGGTAAACTGATTAAAAACGACTGCATTCCACCACAACAATGAATATACTGACAACAAACGTTAACTAAACTAACCCCTTGCACAAGCAGCAGTGCAGAAGCTGAAATGAATCGTGTGCATAGCTCTTTGTAATTGTCCCGAAGTAATATACCTAAGATATGTACACTACTAAGCTAATCATTCAAGCTGTGTGCGCATGAAAGAGGGGCTGCAGAATCCCACGGACTTCCGGCTCGATACGCCCTTCGTAAGACGATCGACGAAGGGGACGTCCCGCGTCCGCCCCCGCGCCGCTTTTCCCGACGAGACGTTCGCCTCCGACGTTGCATTCTTCCCGTCGCCGTCGGACGTCTCGTTTTACTTTTAAGACGAGCTGACAGGAGAAAGCTCGGCGCTATCATAACATGTAAGCTCACGCAGGAGGAAAATATGACAATGCCCCTACGCTTGAATGACATCATGGAATGTTACAGGAGTGGTGGGAGAAGGGTTCTTCTTTTATGCACGTGGCTCAAGGTTTCCAAAACATCCCCGGGGGCAGGAACAGAGCGGTGTCGTGCCATCCAGTCCAAACAAACTGTAGGACCGAACAGGATTCTGACATAATGGTTAGGCCCTAACCCAGTACGTAACACAAACCCGTGTGTTAAAGTGGCGATCTCGAAGATCTCCGAAGATTTTCATTTAAATAAATGTCAAGTTAAGTCGCTATCTATCGCCGAATGAGGTAACACAATGGTGATTGAGTCTATGGCCCACTGATGAAAGCTCTTGCATTTGCAGTATTATGAGTATTAAGAACCGGGTGTCTGTGGTGACTTCCCCACCATGCATTCAAATTAGCGTTAGAGACGCGTTTTCCCTTTGAAGTGACGTCCAATTACACACCTGCAATTACCGCTTTTCGCCACAGGTGCCGCCAAAGACAACGAAACGGGAGATCTTCGAGATCCCCCACTTTAAGTGCAGAACAAGTTGTTTCTCAACACAGCGGCGTTTTCAACACAATAGAAACGGACACAGCAGATGTGGCTCTTCACGCGTTGTGTCGAAAAATAAAACAAATGTTTGCTGTCCCGCACGAGACACGCAGACATGAAAAATTACACACTTTTCCACGAGCGTATGGAGCATCAGCGGTTTTCCAAACCTCTCTGGCACGACACCCCCTGCTCGGCTGGCGCAGACGTTTCCGGGCCAACACACTGGGAGCTGTCATCAAACCTAGTCCCTTATGCCACTTTAACCTGATATATCCCATTCCTTTTGGATTCGGTTCATTATGGATATCCAAATAGCCTGTATTTCTCTTAGCTTTCACTCAAACAGCCAAACAAACGCGGTTGCTCGGCAGTCAATCAGTGAACAACGCGGCCGGATGAGTTAAACACACATTAGTTCTACATAGTTAGGCAGTATGTTTGCAGGGTGACATGTATTCTACTATGTATTGTATGTCTTGCACCGCCCCTTTGCAGTAGTCCTGTGTTCCTGTACCGTGTGTGTCAGTACATATTGCGTTGCTATGGAACTTAGATACATAGATACGTACATACACGGCCAGTGCCGCAGATAAATTCCCGTATGTTTATTTTTAACGCATAAAGTTATTCCGATTCAATTAGTACGGAGCAAAAATGAGAACTTTCAAAAGATCATTTCAAACCGGGGCAGATACCTATTCCATCGTAATGGTGCACAAACACTATTCATTTCTTCAAACCGATTTTGACAAAGATTAGCACTAACACACTCGTCCCATAAATCACATTATGAAAACATAATATTAAAATGACGACCAGATCTGCATCTCTGCTGAACAGTCAACTGTTAGCGCGGTCTCTGCTAATTTGCCTATTATACATAATGATATCTTTGGAACGTTACCGGGTATTAACACGCAGATGATATCGCTTTTCCTTTCAGACCTGCTACAATGGAACTGTATTGTTCAGAGGCTTCTTAACATGCCACGACTGAGACCCATGAGAGGGGGAAGATAGAGCGAGAGATAGCCTCAGACCACAGAGGAGTGATGGATCGGTACTGAACAAGCCCAAACAAAGCTGCACGGAACAGGAAAAAAAATAAAACAAAAATAACTTAGAACATAGAAAAACGACAAAGAACTACTTACATTTGACATTTAAGGTATTTAGCGGATGCTCTTATGTGAAGTGACTAACAATGGGTGAGCTAGGGGTTCATTGTCTTGCTCAAGGGCACTGTGTTGCCGTGGGAGACACTGGCTGCTGTAGGAATCGAACTTGTTATCTTCCAGATACAGGCCTGTCTCTCCAACCCGCGGCCACCGAGCCTGATAATCGTCCGCTCAACGTTTTACGAGTATTTACGCACACGTTCTTAATGTTCATGCGTTAATTAGATGGTCGCCTGCAGCGCTGTTTTTTATCGCGTGAATTTAAAAACAGGGACGGACAAACAGGAAGCTGCTTACTGGCGTTCACTATTCTCTCGCCGTCACGCTTTGATTTGAGTTTGCCAGCAGGAAAATAGTGCTCAGTCAATATTTTAAAAAAACAACAAGCACACCAAGCCATCCAGCCACGCCACCCCACCCCTCAGTTGCTGGGAGGGTCTGTGTATGTCTGTGTGTACGCAGGTCTGTGTATGTCTGTGTGTACGCAGGTCTGTGTATGTCTGTGTGTACGTAGGGGTGGGCAGACCCAGACCAATCATTTCACTGGCTGGAGGTTCACACAAACTCCCCGCAGCTAAATGGCACAAATCCATCAACCCGGCAAATCAATGGTTTCCACCCTCATCAAAGGGCCAGTCAGTCCTGTCTGAACTTCAGAGAAGCCTAAACGCCGTCATTAACAACGGCGTCACTGACAAGACGGCGATAGGAAACCGCGATCAGGGAACCGAGGAGCGCAGGTGCGAATGCCTCGCGGAAGCGGCGCGTTTTACACTTGCGATGCCATTTTGTCTGATCCTGGTTCCCGTGGTGAGCCATGTTAGCGTTTTGTTTTGGTGATTTGAGTCAAAGGGGAGAAGATGGGTCAGTTGCAGTTTGGGCTTCATATTTTGAGGATAGTTTGAAATGGCACCAAGGGGTGATTCACCTTTGTTTAGAATGATATACCTGTTGAAGGTTACAAGACCGAAATGTTTCAGGGTTTCCCAGCAAAATGATTTAACTGGACGTAACCAACAGTGTGTTAGAGTTCCTTCACGTATATCTGTAGGCTACAGTACCTGCTCTTCTCCTGCGCACTCGCCACCCACAATACTCTGCAATACAAAGGACCTACTGTTTACAGCCTGGGCCTCGAGTCATGACAACAAATACTACACAAAACACTTGAAGAAAGGCAGTCAAACCTTGGCCGGTACAGCGTCGACTGTATGGCTTTGTGTGTTTTGGTTCATTCAGAAACCAGTGACCTCTCTCTGGTCCCCTGAGGTAAGCGAGGGACAGTCACCAGGTGTGTATGGGTAATGAGATCAGTCCCTCAGGGGGGCAGGGAGGGCGACAGAAGGAACAACAACAACAACAAGACCTGCCTCCTCCCCTCCCCTCCCCCCGGCCCTGTTCAGCTCTTAACCCTGATCTGCCAGAGAGTTTCTGGGGCAGTAGTGGCTTTTTAAAGACGTGATACGGGCCTCCGAGGAGTTTGGTGTTACTAAGTAGGCCCGTAATGGCGCCTGACACTCTGGAAATAGGATGTCACTTTCATCTATCTGCCTAGTTCCCGGGCGACACACATTTGTGTTGCTTTCATATATAATGTATGGTGTTCGCAGCAAAACCCGACACCACACAGGTTGTTGTTGACATACCCTGTGTCGAAAAGTATCATAGGTGCACACAGGTGGAGAAATCATCCATCTTTTTTTTTTATAAGTGTATAAGAATTACTCTACAATTTGGCTTCTGGTGAATATAGGGGGGGGAGGGAGTCCGTGGTGGCCAACAGAAATATGATTTGTTTGACACGGTAGAAAGGCTTCTGATTGGATATGGGACGGGATGGGTCAGTTCCACAGAGAGACAGAGCAGGGCCTGATCAGATTGCTACAGTGCAGTCTTTTAAAAAAAGATACGATTTGTGCAAAATGCGTGTACATTCATCCCACGGTGCAGAAGTCGGGCTACCTTCTAAAGTTGTGATTACATTTTACCAACAGACAAGGAATAAACCATGTTTCGAAGGCAAAGAGAGCAGCTCAAAAAACAGGTCGACAAAGTCAAACGCAAACCGTCGAGCCCGTGGAGTGTCGTGATTGAAATTCTCGCCGAACAAAACCCCGTTTGTGCGATTATTGTTCTGCAAAGCTCGCAATGAGGCAAAAAAAAAAAAAATCCATCCCACATGATGCATTCATTGTTTTGTTGCCAAGCGCGCACCCGGCCCCACGGCGGCCCGCGGGGGCCACTGCGTGAAAAGCGAGTCATTAGAAAAAAAAAAAAAAAAAAAGAGTCACCTTTCAACAGGTGACAGGGGGCGATGACATGAAACTGTTGAACCCGTAAACATACGTGCAAACTGACACATGTTTACAAACCCTGGTGGATGACAGGACGCTGGTATGACTCACCTCTATCCATTTCTGCGCCTCCAAAAACGCGGCGGAGTCCGCGGACGAGCCGGCGAGAGGATGGTGCTGATGAGACTGTCCTATGTCTGCAACCGGACTTGCCATTTGCGAGGAAAAAAAATAGATATATATCTGCTCTCCAAAAATAGTGGATGTCTACGGATGAAAAGCGGCTTCTGCGCCACCGTTAATCCACCCGAGATTGCGACGCGACAACCCCGATAGTTATCTGGGTTAACTTTGACCTGAACCGTGTCTGTGTGTCTCTCTCTCTCTGGTTGTTGCTCGGTTTTGGTGTGTGTCGCAGCCCCGGCGTGTCTCTCCCGTGTCGCTCCGGTTGGTGGGGGGGACTGTGGGCAGACCGGACTGTTCACACACACGCACACACACACACCGCAGTATGATGCGCACCAATGGCCAAAAATACACAAAGCAGCACCGCTCAGCCGTCAGCCAATGAGGGCGGCAAGGCACTAGGGGATCATACACCCACTTTCGCAAATGTGGGACAACCGACCGAGCAGAGACTAATGATTCAAAGCGTTTCAATCAACTTGTGAGATCAGGCTACACGGGCTGTTTTATCTGTTTAAAGCATCGGTCTGCGGTTTTGGAAGAGTTGGAGAGTCTGTGGCACTGAACTGTGGTTTATTATTGAGTGGCAGGTTATGCTTAAGGAGTTAGACAACATTGGAAAAGTTTTTTTATAACTTTGTCAGATGATTTAGCTCACAAATGGGCCTGTTTTGTTTCACTAATTAACTTCAAATTAGATAATTAATGAGCACCGTAATGCTAAATTTAAGATTTAGCTGTCGTATAAATTTTTACAACACATTTTCATCAGTGACAAGATTATCCATTGGGCTATTTTGATTTGTGATGGGGCCATATACAAGTTTCACATAGTGTTAAATTTGTCATTCTGATGAAAAGTCTACTACTACTACTTCCAGTCTAACTGTATCGTAGTTTAGACTAATGCTTACTAGTATGTTCCAGTCGGACTCATTTTAAAAGCCACAAAGCTGAACTGAGATATCAAACAGGTTGAACTCCGAGCTATAGACCTTACATCCTAGCAACCTGTTATACGGAGCCTCTATTTCTTCCATTGCTCTACTACATTACATTATTTACATTATCTAGTGGTTTTAGACCTACTGGGCTATATTCTTATGCCTTTGCCGCCCTCTAGTGGAATAATCGAGCAATGCTGAATAGTGGGAGGCGGGGCTTCAGGTTGTGCAGCCCTCTCCTTTCTCCCGAACCCTGAACTCTGAACTCTCCATATTTCTCATTAGTTACCGGGTTTGCTACTTGGTTACCTGGATGCCAAACTTAAGTTTTAGTTGTTTTTCATCCAGCAAGATCATCTAGGCCCACATTATGTGCGACTAAGATCTCCAGTGATCTCATTGTATTTCCTGGTGACCTGCTCGGTCTGCTGGAGGATCCCACCTGTGTTTGACAGGACGTCAGCCGCGGAGTAGTTTGTCTCTGGCAAGTAGACCACCACTTCTATCATTATTTATGATAAAGGCCTAGGTTATATATGGTCATTTATGGAAAACGTTTTTTTTTTTACACAGGTAAAGGTTTACTCATCAAAGTCAAAAAAGCAACTCGAAAATTTGAGGTCCCCCTTCTTTAAAACTGAATTGCAGTGACAAACTTGACTCTGATTTAAATTCTGGACATAACAATGTGAATGTTTACCCTAATCTAAGTCATTTTGGGGTCACTACGCCCCCGGGATTTAGAATGGTGTGTGCTTCTATGGACAGGATAGATTATTACTCATGTAGGTTTATAAATCAAACCAAACCGGCTTTACTGGCATATTACAAGTTCATTTTCATTTTGTATATCCATTTTGGTTCAAATGTAATAGAAATAGAATACAATTAACATTAACTGAGGTCGTCATCCAATAATCCTATAATTCAAAATAATGGTTTTGTGAAGGATTTGGGTTACAAAAACATCTTTAAAGTGTACCATGGTTTGTTTTAATGTTTTTGCCATGTAATATTTCATATGGTGGATATCTCCTTTTCGAGTCACTTCCAGGTACAAAAGCACTTATCCATTCACTTGAGATCCTCGTCACACAAACTCACCTCAGTCTCTCTTTCATCCGCAGATGTTACACTTTTGTCGAGGTCGATTTTGAAATGCGTTGAAAGCTGAGACGCGCTGTTGAAATGTGGCTGCTGGTGTTTTCCGTCCCGCTGCTCTCGGTCGTCGTCGTGGTATCGAACCGTTACCGTGTTAAAGTCACGGCGCTGTGCCGTGGCGCGGTGGGCTGGGTGCTGAGGCTGACCCGCGGGGCCGTGTGCGTCAGGCGCACCCACGCCTTCGTCTTCTCTAAATGCACCCACGGCAACACCGACAGCGTCCTGGAGACCTTTGACCTTTACGCGGACACCCATCCCTCTTTCACCCTTGGTCCACAGAGAGGTCAGTGTATATCGGGACCCTTTTTTTTGCCAAGAATACATGTACAGGATTTTGTCTTGACATCAGTGCTAACTTAGTTAGTAACACAATGCATACTGATAGACAAGATGTTACAGGGATAACACGACCACAAACAGTACAAGAGCATAATGCAATATGATCACAGTAGACGACACTTATCACTCAACCAGTACACATACAGCATTCACTCACTATGGGTAGGCCTATTCATGAAAACAGGGCATGTTTAGTTGCAGTTGTAGTAGTATTAGTTGGGTAAGGGGATCAGTTTGCCCTTTGACCCCTGTCCCTGTCTCCTCTCCCAGGCCAGGTGCTGGATGAGGTGGTGAGGAGAGTGAGGCCACAACGGGTACTGGAGCTGGGGACGCACTGTGGCTACTGCTCTATCAGAATGCTGCGTCTGCTGCCACCTGGTGGCAGACTGGTGACAGTGGAGGTTGACCCGTACACCGCAGATCTGGGGGAAGAGCTCATACTGGTGGCGGGCTTCAAACACTCCCAGGTACACTCACAAAAAAAAAGACAGATCATGCAATTGAGATTTTAAAGCCTACATTATTGATTTTTGACGTTCTTGAGCAGATACGTGCATCTTGGTGCTGAACAATGACTTGACAATGAATCAAGTCCGAAAATGTCCATTTAAGTAATTTACGAATATTTTGGGTGGAAAATTCAGTTTTCTCAGTCGAGCAAAGAGAGAACTGTGTGTGTGTGTGTGTGTGTTTCAGTTCAATTCTAAGTCTATATTTGAAATTGGATGAAAGATCTGGATTCACTTCCAACACAGATGTAACAATTCTGAATTGAAAAGCCTCGCTATCTCTCTATCCAATGAAGAACAGACAGAGTAGCCCACAATATGGGTGCAGATCTTTAGAGTTTCTGTTGCAACTATGACCTTCTGAATTTATACCCAATCTCTAATAATGGGATTCCTCTGCTCCCACACAGTTCCAGGTACTGACAAGCAGCTCGGCCGAGGCCATCCCAGCCCTGCGTCCACATCTTGAGCCTGAGCATGGAGCCGGCACGGGCTTGGACCTGGTGCTGATGGACCACGACCCCCAGCAGTACCTCCCTGACCTGCTGGCCCTGGAGAGAGAGGGCCTCCTCTGTTCATCTGGCTGCCGCGTCCTCCTGATCAACAGGGGCGAGGACCCCGCGGCCCTGAGAGACGTCCAGGAACACCTCAGAGCGAGACCGGACCGCTACTCTGTCAAGACACAGCTCAGGTTCATGATGGAGGTTTTCTACCACGAGGACGGCTACCGCGCTAGCATGGAACGATGATGGGCGAGGTCTAGGGGAAGTTTTATTATAGCTCATGATTTATTTATGTACACGGTTAATTAAATTTCAATAAATGTATGTTTCCCCTCTTTGTTCCTTTTTCGCTTTCGGTCGAGGATACCTCAGAATAGAATTAGATAAATAATTCACATTTGTGGGCCACCGTACTACTCCGATTTCAGTCTCTCTTCCACAGTCAGTCATAGTTATTTTTCCTCTTGCTCTTCATCCTCTTCGTCCCTCTCTACTAATGTGGGCAGAGGAATCAGACGTTAAAAGCTACCTGGGTGATTTACCAAGAACAGCCCGCGTGTAGAGATTGAATGGCACTATCACAACGTAGTTTGCACATCAAGGCTGTTATAGTATACTCCCTGAATTAAAATACGTAAAGTAATACTTATTCACATATTCATTTTACTATTGTGAATAAATGTCAGTTCTTTAAGTACTTGTTGTTGTTTTTTTTGTTAGTGGTCTGAATATCCTTGGGTTTTGTTCACACGATGTGCACTTGTGTCTTCACAAATAAACATAAACAATTTGATATAAACAATGCTTTAGCGGTGGTGTCAAATGATTGAATGCACAAGCATTTTGTCAAAGTAGCTGTGCAGCTTTATTTTCCTCACATAAAGGGGATAAAACGAGTAGCTACTGTTGATTACAATGCCGGTGACGCTCTGCAGCTACATGGAGTTGCCTTTTTAAATTACACTTGTTGCAATGTAAGGTAGCACATTGCGCAACAAGGAGGTGCGTCAAAAATGTCTCTGAATACCTTTTAGTTACATTGACGTAAATGCCGTAGGGCTACGGTGGCGTAGAAGGGCCAACATCTGTCCCAAACATGCGCTAAGCAGGCTCCTCTACGGACCCGGAGCGTAAACAAAACGGAGGAGAAACCACAACAATGCGTCAGAAGGCGCTGTTCTACGAGGCGTAACGCAGGAATGTCCGGCTAGTCTGGGTACGAGATTACAATAAATGAATCAATCAATCAATCAATAAATGTACACTACTTTCAGTGTACTTTTTTAGAGTTAGTGTTAATAGTTTGGTTTGGTTTGGTTTGGTTTAGTTAAGTTAGTCAAGTTAAGTTTTGTTTTGCATTGTGTTTTTATATAGTACTAAAACAGCAAGAAGGTGGTGAAATATGTTCATATAAACAGAAAAATGAGATTAAAACCAAACAAAGGGCCCATATAAACATCTCACCCCAAAACAAAGAAAAGAAACAAATAATAGTTGTATAATATATAACCCCATGTAGTCTTCCCAGTAACCACAGGATGAAGCCCTCTGCCTTCTTAACATAGAAACGTATCGTATCCATTCGGTGAATTGGATTTGATGTAGTGCAGATAAATCACTGTTATTCTCATGGTAACCACAGGGGGGAGCCCCTGTCCTTTAAAAGCATGGAAACATGGGAATCCATTAGCCGACTTAAGAGTTGATTTAGTACAGAAAAGACAAGAATTTAAATATATTTAACTTTCCCAGTAGCCACAGGCTAGATATAGAGGTCATAACTGGTACACAGATTGCTCAACACTATCAAAGTTGAAATAATAATATACAAATTACAGTAGCAAAATGCCCTTAAAAGGCAGAGAGAGAGAGAGAGAGAGAGAGAGGTGGAACTGTTCAGTGTTCGGTTAGATTTTAAAGAAACAGAAAAGAAAACAGCAGCAGGGGATCCAAACTAACTGAATATAAAGAACCAATCGACTGAATCCATCCAGTTGACAAAGAGCTGTTCTGAGTCTAATAACACTGGTGATACAGCAGGGAGCACACCTTTTGTGAAGCTACATGAATATTTCAAAATCTAATACCTGGATCAGTACTTGCACAGTGGAGGCGAAAATTGGATTTTTGGAGTTGTATTTTGGGGGGAAACCGCTGACTTTCCTCACTCAGATATGGTTTTGCTTTGAATTGTCTCAATAGCGGACACTGGTTCTCGTCTGTTATGGCTCGAAGCTTGAGAGAAATTGTCTGACCCCCGTGAACTGTGATGTCGTATGGATTTACATCTTCTGAGAGAAAGAACAACAGAAAGGGATTTCAGAAGAGATCAAACTTGAGAATAGAGCTCATCTTCAAGCAAGCTACAAAAACCAAACAAAAAACAACTCCACAACTTTAGTCTCTCGTTAAATGTCAATATATTTAAAAAAAAAAAAAAAAAAAAGGTGACACCTTCTTTGACAAAGTTGATGCTGGCTTAAAAGTAAAACTCACTATAGCATTTTATTATTAGCTATAATTATCCCTTTCCTTAATCAGACCCGGCAAACTAACATGATGACATCATTCATTCA